>PVIR01010857.1:0-48752 GCA_004026965.1 Petromus typicus | reverse complement strand
TAGGTCACAGATAGATACATATCGCATCTTTTCTCTGGTATGAGAAAATGAAGATGTAAATGAGTCCTAGCATTGTATGTTATATATTGTGAAATAGAAAATGCTCAGTGTAAAATAAGGTGAAAGGGGACAATGTTGAGATTGTAACAAAAAAGTAAGGAAACAAATTTTATATATATGGGGGGTGGTAGGGTGGGTGGGGCTATGGGAAAAAATGAGAATTAAGTTGTGTCTTATACTGGTACAAATCCCCATTATGGAGTGCAATCATGATGTGTATATTTAATGTACCATTAAAGATAATTAAAAAAAAAAAAGAAATTATCTAGATGTCCACTGACAAATGAATAGCTAAAGAAAATATGGTATATATACTCAGTGCAGTATTATTCAGCCATAAAAATTGAAGTTGTGTCATTAACAGGACAATGGAAGGAATGAGATTACATTAGTGGAATAAGGCAGAAACAGAATATTGTAGATTGGATGGCTTTGCTTAAATGAGAAACCTAAAACATAAATAAAAGATTAGAATAAAGGAGAGATGATAGTAAATGAAAAGGCTGAATTTTTACAGATAAGAGAATAGGGGGAGGAGAAAGGGATGAAGGGATCAAAAATGGTCAAGATATGCCACACACGTTTTCTCCAAAACAACTTATGCATTGCCAACACACACAAATAATAAAAATAGCATGCTCATATTACTATTACTGATTTGCTAACTTTAGACCTTATTACTAGAGAAAGTTAAGGACTGAACAAGTTAAAGTGTTTCTCTTTTCCTTCATTTCCATCCTTATGATAGTTAATTTCACAAATTTCACTCATACATCTTAGTAAATTAACATTCAGATTTTAAAATACTATGACAGTGATCTATCATTCAAACTTGAGTTGTAGTTGAGAACACTTTAAAAAAGTTTGCTCCCATTTTTTGTCTTGATTTTCAAAACCTCTTAACACTATTTCTTCATTAACTCTGAAAGACTATGATACTACAGACTGAGTAGGGCTTCCCTCAAAACTCTGACATCTGAAATGTTCCAAAATCAGAAATGTTCTGAGTGAAGGCAAGTGGAAAAGTCCTCATTGTGAGGCTTTCATGCAGAATATTGCTGAAAATATTGTGTAAAACCAGTTTCATCCTGTGTGTATAAGGTATATATGGAACATCAGTGAATTTATGCTCGACCGTGGCTACATCCCTAATCTTATTCTTTCTTGCAAAAAATCCAATATATAAAAATTTTTTAATCTGAAACACTTTTACTTTTAGGCATTTTGGAGTAAAGATGCTCAACTTGCACTCTACCTTTGGACAGAAGCGTATCTATCACTCTGCTTTCTGTTTGTAAAGGGAGCCCCATCCATTAGCAATCTGCCTAGTGACCTGGATCAGCTGCTTTCCGTGTGACATAGAACTTGCTTTGCTCCCTGCCTGCTTCTGGGTTAATTATTGGTTTCTATTTGTTCCTGAGAAATAGAGTATTGCAAGTAAAGCTGCATTTCTTTAAATACCAAGGCTACAGTTACCCTCATGTTTGTTTGAAGGCCTATAAATGTGTTCTGGTTTGTAGTACTTTTACAATTTTTATTATCAAGTATGATTACTATTGTATTTTTATTTTAAAAGATTTGCCTGACCGAATATATTCAAAGTGTACAATATGATGATTTTCATATGTATATGCTTTCTGAGGATTATTTCCAGTTCGATGTATTAACACATCTATAAAATCCCCAGAACTTCTTCAATTTTTATAACTGAAAGTTTGGACCTTTGACCAACATTTGTCCATCTTCTACTCTTAGCCCATGGAAACCAGTGTGCTAGCTAGGATTATGAGTTTGATCTTTTAAGGCGCTGCATACAAATAGGATCATATAGTATTGGTCTTTTGACATATAAGTACAATTGTATAATACTGGTTTCTAAAATCCTCCATGTTCACTCATGATGACACAAAGAGCAATACTTCCTTTTTATGCTAAATAGTATTTGTTTGTGTATATGCACCATCGTTTTCATTATCCTTTGACCTGTTGTTCCCATATCTTTAGCTATTATGAAAACCACTACAGTAATCATGGAGGTGCAAGCATCTTTTGGAGACACTGATTTCATTTTCCGTGGATATCTACTCAGGAGCAGGAGTGTTGCTCATATGGCAGCTTTATTTTTGTTCTGTTGAGTAATTCACATTATTTTCCATAACAGCTGCACCAATTTGTGTTTCAGCAACAGTTTATAAATGTTCTCTCTTCTCCGTATTTTGCCAACAATTGTTATCTGCTCTTACACGTAGGAGAGGATACCTCATTGTGGATTTGATTTCCATTCCCTTGATGATTGATGATATTAAGCATCTTTTCTTATATATGTTGGCAATTTGTAAGTTTTCTTTGAAAAAATGTCCATTCAAGTCCTTTGCTTATTTGAAAAATCAAATTATTTAGTCTTTCACTATTGAGTTGCCTAGGTATGATATATTTTGGTTATGAGCTCTTTATCAGATGTTTGGTTTACAAATATTTTCTTGAATTACATCACTTGCCTTTTCTTTTCTTTTTTTTTTGGTTGGTTCTTCTCTATGCAGAAGTTTGAAATTTGTTGTAGTCCTATTGTTTGTTTATTTTGTCTATGCTCAGAGGATTATAACCAAAAAAATCACTGCCCAGAATAATGTCTTTTGGTAACTTTGCAAGCACTGCCACATGACAATGCAAGTGTTGGTGCCACTGTTGGGGAATCTAGTAGTTTAGTATTTTTACTCTTTCTCCCTCCCAAACCACCCAGTGAAGCTTTCTAGGAGCCAAAACACTCATTTGGCAATATAACTCTGCAATTCATTGGCATGTAACTTGGGGGCAGCTCACTTAATACTTATCTTAGTTTCCCCCTTTATGAAGTCCATGAGAGGACTAAGTATGCTAAAAGGGCATGTGCTACATGCAAGTAATGTACAGCTGTGAAGAAGGCAAAGAGGATTTTAAGATCTTTCTTCCTGGTATCTTGAAATATATAGGACCCCACATTTTCCAGTTGTGGATAGTTCTCCAGAAATTTAAAAAAATTTTTTTCCCCAAGTTTTCCTAATCTCTCTGGAATTTCTTCTATTTGCCAGACATGTTAAATAGAACCTCTGACTTGCCTTTTGTATTTTACATCTTTTGCCTTCCTTTCTGGGAGACTTAGCTTGACTTAGCTTCTAACACTATTATTGAACTCTCATTTCCTTGAATAATATATTTAAAAACTAAGTTTATTTTAAACTAATACATAGAAAGTACAGATCAATGGGATGCTATGTCATGTTTTGATATACAGATATGTCATGGAATTTTCAAATTAGGTTAAATACACACCCATCTCCTCAAACATCTATCATCATTTTGGTAAATATTTTCCAAATCCTTTTTTCCAGCTTTTTGAAATGTTGAGTTCATTGCTGATATCTTTAGCCACCTTACTGCACAAGCGTACACAAGAACTTCTTGTTCGTGAAGCACATTTTTTAATTTCTAAGAGATCTCTCTGGGCCTGTACTCCTGCTCTTTTGGTTTTCTATACTGGTGGGTGAATACACTCTCTTGCTTGTTCTTCCTGTGAGAACATTCGAGGTACTACTTGAAGCTACTGCATTCATGTTTGATTTATTCTTTATCATTCATGTTGAAGAGGCTCCTTGATGTCTGATGATTGCTGATTGTTATTTCCAGAAAAATTAATGGGTGATTGGGCATCTGTGTAAACAGCAGGGCCTGTGGTTCATGGCTACACTGACAAAACAGATCTCCCTGACTAGGGAGCCTAAGATGTTAGTATAGGCCTGTGCTTTGAGAGCATGCAGTTTATTTATTTGCTGTACTAGTAGTTCCAGGTTACTTTAAATACCTTCCCCAAGGATTCCTTTACCTGGTATCTGTGTGCTTGCACCTAACTAATCAGGTCCTTCTATATCCCATGTTTACATAAAGATGCTGATATTATCCATCTGCTATCATCTTTTTGTCACTTAAAAAACTGAACAATTTTTATTCGTTTATTGTTATTTCCATGAAGATCCATGTGGAAGAATGTTAGATGCATTTGTTGTTTTAATCCTTCATACTTATGTTTTCTAAATATATAAATATTATATAAATATATGACAATTCAGGTTTTACTGTTTATTTTCTTTTATCTGAGACTAAATAGATCTTATAATAGTTCATCCAATCCCTAGTGAAGCTTAGAAATGACAATTTATAACCCTGAAGAACCCTTCACCAGTCCTTTGACTGTATCTTTACAAGATCATCAAACTCAAGGCTGTGACAAATATGCAGGACAGAGAGAGAAAGAGAGAGAGAAAGAGAGAGAGAGAGAGAGGGAGAGAGAGAGAGAGAGATTGGAAAGCAGGGAAATATTGCTAGCATCATTTTTCTTTTTTTAAATTTTGAATCAAGCTCTGCTAATCTAAATATTGGTTTACTGTCATCTTAGCTTTTTGCTGTCTCTTGGCCTACACAGTTTCTTTGTATTACTTGGCTGGTACACCTACAGTTCTGGGAGGTGCTCAGATGATGCAAACATTATCATAATGCTTGAAGTCACTCTAATTTTTTTCTAACCAAACACAATTGTTCAAACAGCTTTAAATATTTTCCTGTATAGAAGAACATAGGGCTATCAAAGAAACACTTTTACTAAGGAAGTTAGTAAATGTACACTGTTGAGTAGGAAGAGTTACCAAAGAGAGTAACCAATAGGATTTTTTTTTTTTTTTGAGATAGGGTCTCGCTTTGTGGTTCAGGCTGGCCCTGAGCTCAGCCTCAAACTCATATCACTGCAATCCTCCTGCCTCTGCCTCCCGAGTGCTGGAATTACAGGTGTGAGCCACCACGCCTGGCACTGTGCTCTGTGGTACTGGTTGCCGCTGGGCGTGAGTCTCCACGCCCAGTATGGTATGTGGTTACCGGGGATCGAACCCGGGTCCTTGCGCTTGCAAGACAGGCACCGGAACCACTGAGCTAACTTCCTGGCTCCACCAATAGGATTATTACCCTGAGTTTTCATAATAAAAATACTACAGACTCAGTGGCTTAAACAACAGAAATATATGTTCTCACAGTTCCAGAGGCTGGAAGTCCAAAGATATAGATGTTAGAAATTGCTCCAACTAAAGAATCAAACAGCAGATAGAGAGGATGAGGAACAAACTGAGATCAACATAGGGAACAGTAAATCTCCAGGAACAAAATATAATACAGTCATGGAGAAAGGCAAGAGGAGTTGTGTTATTAAAATGTGAACATGCATAACATAAGAACTCACAGGCCTCAGAGTAGCATCAAGGTCTGGTCCTGAGTGCGTGATCAGCTACATGAAAAAGGGCAGACATCGAGATCACTCAGATGCTGGTATCTGAGAATATTCCAGAGACATGTATGTACCTGTGCCTTGGTAGGTTCTCACTCTAAGTTAAGAAAAGGTATGTGGTCAAAGGCAAATTCTATGCATTAAATTGGATCTAAAATGAATTAATAACAGTGGTACATTAGTACATTGTGTGCCGATGTTTACATAATTGCTGCAGAGTATACTTGGAATTTGTTATTATTTTGGAAAGTATGTATATTGTCTTTGAAAGGATCATTTCATCTTAATTATATTAAGGGTTGTGTATCTTCATTTTTTTGAGATAAAGTCAGGTTGCTTAGATCTTAGCCAAAACGTATCTCTAGTCTCACCATGATGAGATGTGGTAGCAGGGCCTTATGTTTAGACATAAAAGCTCAGAGAGCAGGAGGTGCTCTGACTGCACAGCTCCAGTTACAGAGCCAGAGCGAAGCCCCAATGAGCATAATGCTCTTGACGCAAATTCTCGTGGTAATAATTCTAATAAAACCTCTAAAGAATTGGTGGCATTAAAAGAACAGTCTCTCACTGGTCCTTAGGCATTTCGATCAGCTCTTCTTGTTTTACCAGGTTTAAATATAATGGTCAAAGAAATCAGCTGACTTTTCTTATTACCGAAATAAACGAGGAAAGCAAAGGCTATTTGTTCGGAGGTTGCTGTAGTGAAGGAGTCACCTGGGTTTCGGCAAAAGCTCACAGGCAGAAGGGGAAAGCCTAAGAAGAGAGGAGCAAAGGCAAATGCACCTGAGCACAGGCTCCGGAATGAGGAAGTGGGAGGAAGCCAACTAGAAGTAGGATCTCCTCTGTCATGTCTGACTCTCTGATGGAAGGGCAGCCAATGTCCTCAGTCAGAGGGAGCGGAGGACAGACTAGGTTCTGGCTTCCTTTTCAGGCTGGGAACAGAGCCCTGAACTAAGACTGGAGGCAGGACAACTGTGGGCAGAAACCCTAAGGACCCTACCTGACAGGTGGACTTGCTGCATATACATGAAGACCTACTGCTCGTTCAAGAGCTGCACAGAGATGCGTACTGATCTGCTTGTGTGTACCCTAAAACGTGGGCATGGCCACCACACTGAGCATTTTAGAACCCCAAATGGAGCACCCGCCTGCAGGTTCAGTCTGCCATTATTTTGAAATATCAGGCACTACAGTGAGTTCCCACAGCAGTTGGAAATCCAGCGTGTGGCATTATGTCATCTGTGTTGACAAATTCTGAAAAACTCACCAACTTTGCCTTGAGATGGAAAACGTCTTTTAGTTTAAAGTAACTGAAGGGATATCAAATATTTTGCTGTACTGCCATAGTTGGTATCATATGTCATCTTCCAGCCTCAGAGGAGTGCTGGCTTTTCTAAAACACTGGTTTCATTGGTACATTTCATATATTTTACATTATGATCACATTCAACTTGGAAGGTTTGTACCAGTACATGACACATCTTGATTCTCATTTTTTCCCACTCCCCTGCCCTCCCTAGAATTCCTGCCCCCCCATACACATAAACTTTGTTTCCTTTTTTTGAATCATCAGTTTGTTTCTTTTCCTTCCTTACTGGCTGCTACCCACCTTTTTCCCTTTGAACATTAGTACTGTCTTTTACTTAGGGTCATGTCCACATCTAAGACGCTGAGTATTTTTAAGACTTCTATTACACGTAGGAGGGGAGGGATTGAAGTGGTTATTTTAAATTTAGAGAGAAGAAAGTGAAATAACTCCCTAAAGTATCACAGATGATAGCAAAATCAATCTACTTCTAACTATAGGTCACCTTCTAACAAGTGCGCCTGTAACTCACACAGCACCAGATTTAGATTACTTCACTGCTTTTTTGTCATCTTTAGTAAAAGAATCACTGGAATCTGAAAAGTTTACAGTTCAATTTAGAAAATAGGCCTAAACTCTTAAGTTAATTTTAAGGAATTGCTTTTAGCAATTCTTTGTACTATGAGATTTGTGTTTTTACAATGTTGCCAATATTCTTAATGTACTTCTTAATTCTAGTTTGAAGCTGCCATTTTTATTCCTTTCTCAATCTGCATTATGTTGGGAACCATGGACAGTTTACTCACACTCAAGACTTACTCACTGGGATTTACTTACTGGGACTTGAGGATGTCTGCACTACCATGTGGGTTAACTACTGGGATTCGACTACTTTGGACATCTGCCTGCCCCTGTGAGATTTTAAACTACAAGGATTACTGAACTAAGATGATTGGCTTTGGGACTTACTGGGATTTACTGGGATTAAGGATGTCTGCCCTGTTCTATGTAACCTTCAACTACAGGGATTATTGTGGGACCACCCTGTCTTATGCATGACAGGATTATTGGTTGAAGGCTTGGTACCAAATAAAGGTGCAGGTGAGCTCTGGGTATGGGTTCTTGTGCTCCGGCTTCTGCTGCCACAGAATCTGGCTTTTGGCTGCCACTGCTCAGAGTAACAAGAGTCGAGCCCAGGCGTAGCTTTTTTCCTCAAGGTTCTCACTTTGTTGACTGTTGGTTGTTAATCTTTTAACTGCGGGACTATCGGGGAATTGGAGTTTGCCATAAGGGTTCTGGCTGAATCCTCTTCCCCGGACTCACACTTTTACTTCAGAAACACTTCACTGCTGATATTTAATCACATGGAAAGAAATAGTGATGCACTAATGTACTGCTGTGTGAGTCCTATTTTTGTCCAGGTGAAGTTATTCAGACACAATGGATTTTTTAATTAATAAAAGCCACGGTCTGGAGAAAATGACCGAGAGCTGTTCTAATCAGTCATTCCCATGCACTCTGTCACAATCCTGGCAAAGATCCCTGGACACTTCCCCAACTATAATAAAAGTACAGTGTGAGAAAGGCAGATTTATGTATTTTGCTGT
This sequence comes from Petromus typicus, assembly GCA_004026965.1. Taxonomy (NCBI): domain Eukaryota; kingdom Metazoa; phylum Chordata; class Mammalia; order Rodentia; family Petromuridae; genus Petromus; species Petromus typicus. The sequence continues at coordinate 40,474 of PVIR01010857.1, read as the reverse complement.
TTGTTCACATCTGAGAAGTTGCTTTGAAATGCTCAAAAAAAAAAAAATTCAAGAGATCTCCTTTTTTCTCCCCAAGTGATAAATGCAAAGAGTTAGGTAGCACAAAAAATAAACACAAATGTGATATCTTAGATTATAGTTTGCAGTAGTTGCTGGCTGTGGACATGGTACTGTTACTAGAATGGACTCTGAACATGGATGTTTATGTTTAATGTGGCCAAGGAACAGGGAGAAACAAAGGGCTGATCTCAAAAGGGAAGGGCAATATGCTGAGAGCATGATGATTTTTCCTAGACTATAAGAGATCATTTCTATTTCTTATGTAGCAAAGACTTTAATATATTTTTTGTGCAGTTTCTATGTTAAATAACCCCAAGGCACTTAAGGCTTTGATATTTGTGTTTGGGTAGCAACTTAATCAATTTTAATGAAACAATCTCCAAAGAGATCTTTGTTCATTCAGTTATATAACCCCCTCAGTGCCAGTGCTCCTGAATTATAGGCCACACAGTGATGGAAAAAAGAGCACAAAGGGTGCATTTTAGTGAACATTGTCCAATCCGTCCAGAAAAATGCAATCTCAGTCTCTCTGTGACAAACAGTGAAAATGACGAGAGTCACAATGTGTTATCTGAGGTAGGCAATACTCACTGAGGGCTGGAATCTTAGTAATTATTCTAAGAGTATTTTGACCCAATGTAGCAGATCCCAGAACCAGACAGTTTCCACTTTAAGATGTCAGGGATGCCTGATGTCACATGGTTCATAATATTTAAATCTATATGTTGGAAATGGAGAATGTCTTGCATGCAACATGGGTCCAGGTTTCCTCACATAGCTGCCTCTCTTCTGTCACAGTCGTTATTGGCAAATAGCCACCATGTAACCACTTTCATTATTACAGCCATGCTGTGCACAAGGTTAACATTTTCACACATAAACGTAGCTATTAGCAAAGTAAAGCACTGCCACACAGCACTCATTTTCTTTCACACAAAGGAGGTCATACATTCTGTGCTGTGGAGGACTCTAGATGAACAGTCTTCCTTCTCTTCTCAACCAGGCAGAGCCTGACAAAGCAAGAGCTAAAATCCTGAACTAAATAGAATTTAGAAATAAACATGGAGTAGCAAAAAGGACACAGATATAGGAGCAAACCTCAGCAGTTCTGAGGGCAGGGCAGAGGTACCAGCAAGGACACAAAGAAAGCTTGATTCATTTCTCAGACCTGTCACCATTATGCACGGGACCTTAGGTAAATGTGTCCATTTCTATACATGCTTGGTGAACTCCTCTACGAGTACTTTTCTCTCTCTCTTTTTTTTTTTCAGTGCTGGCATTTGAACCATGCTAGGCAAGCAATGTACCACTGTAGCTCAGTGGGGATGTATCCCAGCCCTTATTTTGAGACAGGGTCTCACAAAGTTGTACATGCTGGCCTCAGCCTTGTGAGTTGCTGGGATTATATTCATGCTTGTTAAAACTGATTTTCTAGGATGTTCTATATACAAAACAATGTCATCTAAGAATGTAAATATTTTGACTTCTTTCAGCCTCTCAACATTAAGTATGATGTGAGCTAGAGCTTTGTCATAGATGCCCCTTTTCAGGTAAGGAAGTTCCCTTTTCTGCCTAGTTTGTTGTATTGTTTTTCTTATTTTGAAAAAGTGTTGAATTTTGTCAAATTTCTTATGCCATCTAAAATGATTACATAATCATAATCATGACCATGTTTACTGAGTTGATTTATTTCCATTTGCATTCCTCTAAAAAACATCTCTTGTTCATGTATACAGCTCTTTAGAAATATTGCTGGGTTCAGTGTGCTTACATTTTGTTGAGGAATTTTACACCTACTATTTGTAAAACTATTGGTTTGTTATCTTCTCTTTCAATGATGTCCTTGATTTTGATAGCAGAGTTATAATGGCCCCATAAATTGAGTCCGTGCTTTTTTTACTCATATTTTTGACAGGTTTTGTGGAGGGTTGGTACTAATTCTTTTTTAAATAATTGATCCAACTTTTCAATGAAGAAGTTCTGAGCTAGGATTTATTTGTTTTTTAAATTCAAATCTTTATTGCTAAATTACATATATACATCATGGCTAAGCAGCGTTGGGCCTAGTTAGTACTTGGATGGGGGCCCAGATTTATTTTTGTGGGATGTTACTAATTTCATTTCTTTACCTATTACAGGTCTATTCAGATTTTCTGTTTCTGAGTTAGTTGCAGTAGTCTGTGCTTTAATAACTGATTTTAGGCTACCTATGCCTTACCAATTCATATATTTTCTATTCTTCCTTTATTTATTTATTTATTTTTGAGACAGGGTCTCACTTTTTGCAGTTCAGGCTGGCTCTGAGCTCAGCCTTGAACTCACAGCAATCCTCCTGCCTCTGCCTCCCAAGTGCTGGGATTACAGGCCTTAGTCACTGTTCCCAGCACTGTGGTATGTGGTTCTGATTGTTGGTGGGAGTGAATCTCCATGCCTGGCATTGTTGTATGTGGTAACTGTGGATCGAACCTGGGCCCTGGCACTTACTCGCTAGGCAGGCACCAGAACCAATGAGCTAAATCGCTGGCCCTATTCCTTTATAAATTTTTAAGCTTTGTAAGGTTGGCAGTAATATTATTGTAGATAGGGAAGTTAATTAGGTATATGTAAGCAGTTAGGGCCTCCCTCAAGACACCAGTCCTGAAGGAGCAACACAGGGAGGATCCAAGGAGTCAAGGCAGCAGCCAACATGCAAAACAGTCAAGGCACATTTACTGGCTAGATTTATAACAAAGAATAAGAGGTCCTACTTCCTCTTGAGATAAGGCAGCAGTGATTGATATTCTACATGGGAAATTCCTTGTATGGGATTTGTTTTCCCATTTGCTCCCCATTTAATCAGTACTACCTTGGTAACTGTACTTGTGATCTTTTTGGTTGATCCTGGTTTTGTCCCACCTAACGCCCACTTTGTAATTTTCCCCTGGGTGTTATAATTTTATCCCACTCTCTACCCACCTCACCTCACAGCTTTGCTGTGTAAAGCACCTTTGAAAAGCACGTTCTCTCCGTAACACATTTTCCAGTCCCCCTTCTGTCTCTGAGGCAGAACCCATCTTTCTCTCAACAAAATACATTTCCTACTCTTAACTTCTGTTGTTCCTAGAATTCATTCTTCAGTTTTAGAGAACACAAACTGGTTTTGCATACTCATCAGATTTGGGATTTACATCTACTTCCCCATATTGATATGTCTTATTGCACTTCTGATTTTAGGGATTTGGATCTTCACTTTTTAAAAAAAATCTGACATATAAAATAACCTAGTTCTAAAGATGCAAACTCTGGTGTTCTTAATTTTTCTTTATTCTCCCAGTCACCATTTCATTGATTTTCACTTTAATTTTATTTCCTTTTCTACTTTCCTTGAGTTTTGCTCTGCTATTTTGATTTCTTAGAATAAATCATCAGATTAATATTTCATAGACATTCCCCCTTTTGAAATATAGATGTTAACAAGTATCAATATCTAAGAAAGGCCATTGTATCCTAAAAGCTTTGTAATATAGTTTTTTATTTCACTTATCTCAACATATCTTCTAATTTCTCTTGTAGTTTTGGTTTTGGCCTACTAGTTATTTAAGATTACTATATTTAATTTTCACATATTTGTGAATTTATTAGATTTATTTTTGTTAATGATTCCTGTAAGATAGACTCTTGATGAGGAGGGATTCAGAGGCAGAGGCAAGAATAGGGAAGATGAGGTAAAAGGGTTAAAAATGATTGAGATGTTACATACCTGTACTGCTTCCTTAAAATTACAATCATAAGTAAATAACAACTGCATCTGTTCATTTACAAATCTTAATTTCATCCTGTTCTGTGATTGTACAATTGTTAAATTTCTTAAGCTTGCTCGATGATGAGGCATTGGCCATGTTGGAGAATGACTCAGGTGTACCTGAGAACTGTGTGCATCCTGATTATATTGGGTGAGATGTTCTACAGGTGATAGTGAGGTTTGTTGAGTTAGTGCTGCTCAAGTGTTTTATTTACTTTTTGTTAGGAGCCGTTTCCTACAGTGCCATGGCTGACTTCTCCTCTCCCTGTTAGCAGTCCTGGAAGTATAGTCTGGGTGCTGCTCTGATAACTCAGGAAGTCTGTGCCTAAATGGATGCTGCCCCATGCCTGTGAGGAAGAGAGGGGGTTAAACTTGTTTCTGGATCAGAGCCCAGTACTGTTCACCTCCCTCAAAACAACTGCTGCTTTCTGCAAAAAAAAAAAAGCAAAAAACAAAACAAAACAAAACAAAAAAACACAATTTAAAGCAGTCTCTGTACTGTGACCTTAGAAGCAGACATACACAGAGATAGCCACCTGTTCTTTTAACCTTGAAATAGGCAACTCAAGAAAATAGCTATTCATTAAGTAGATAATAGAGAGCTAAAAATAACTTAAAAGAAATGATTAAAGAATGATGCATTGACTATTGTATGTAACCACATTGATTCTGCTTTTTTAACTTTTGTACACGTAAACAAAACTAACCAACACATAAATACTGCCTAAAAGATGTATAAACGGAGGCTGAAAAATAAACACGGCACTCATTCGGTATTGACTAATGAGTCCTTCCAATCCTACTTTATATCTCTTATCTTCTCAATCCTCACCCCTTGGCCTTGCGACCCTGTTGACTTGCCAGACAGGCCCTGGCAGAGTTGGCAAAAAACAAACAAATGAAAAAACAGCCATGACACTGTAAAAAATGGCTCCCAACACCTTTTGATATGCAGCCTAGTTGTTTTGTTCACTACAAAAGGCAAATTATGAACATTTCCATCTAGTGCTACTGATTGACATGTTTCTCACTCCAGCCACTTCTTACTTTATACATCTCAGTGTTCTTTTGTTAGGCACACAGATGTGTGCATAAGGGCATGTCTTCCTAAGGAACTTTCTTACTGTCCTGAAATGTCCTTCTGTTTCTGTTAATAACTCCTGTCCGAGCATTTCTTCGTCTGACATCAGTACAATCATTTCAGTTCTTTTACTGTAGATGAATTATTTTTCTCATCCTTTTATTTCAAAGTCAGTAAAAATTTTCTCAGCACGTGAACCACAATGGACATGATTTCTCAGAAATGAAAGAAGAAAAACAGAAAACAGAGATGTCCTGGTTTAGTCAGCGAGGATCCAGACAGGCTTCCTTTCCGAAGTCTGCTGCTCCTCTTTCTCCTCAACAGAACCGACTGGTGTCCATGTCCTCCAGATGAGCCACTCAGCTGAGGCAGCCAGCCCTCTGCTGTCTTGGGAGCTATTCTGTTGGCTTGAGGACTACCTCATAGTCCCCCGTCAGAAACTCAGCAACAGATCCATAGTAGAAATATGAGTAGAAAATAACTGTCCTCAGGTAGACAGACAGAACTACTCTTGATTCCCTTGGAAATCTGTTGTCAACACTTGTATCTCAGACTGTTGTAAATTTCTATTATGATGTGGTTATTACCAATAGGAAAGAGTTTCCTAGGAGATTTTGAGGCCATTTATGACCAGTGTGGTGGCTCAACAGTTTAAGGTTCTTTTCAACCAGCCAGTCCAGGTGCTGCTGGCAGCAATCTTGTAGTATGCTGGCATGAGGTTAAAGTTGGCCAAAGAAGAAATATAAAGCCAAGAATGCATTCTCTGCATTTACTACCCTGAAGTCTACTCTACTGCTCCGCTTCCAGTTATGTGAATGAATAATGTTCCATGTTGTTTAAGCCAGGTTTGAATTTCACTTTTCCTGCTTCAAGCTGAAATCATACCAAAAGTTACAGCAGGGAAATAAACTCACAGAGTGATCAAGAAAAATTGTAGAGAATAATCAGCAGAACATGAGCTGATGTGAGAGAAGATGAACTTTTATAAAGGAAAAAACAAGAACATTTTGATCGTGCTAACTTAACAGCAGTTTTATCAAGAGAGATGTTGCTCCTTGACAATTTCCGCTTTGGATATAGGTCCTTTTAAAATTCAACTTTAGGGACTGGAGATTTAGCTCAGTGCTACTGCAACTACCTTGTAAGCACAAGGACCCAAGTTTGATCAGTGGTACCACAAAATAATTAAATAAAATTCAACTGTAGAAACTGTCAGCATATTATGGTTTTTCTGATCTAAAGTATTCAAGGCCTATGTGACAGGAGACTACATTACAACTAAATCACTATGGTTATAAAGTATACATAATAACCACAAGCAGTAAGAATGACTTCATGTCAGTGCATTGAAATTACAGTGAAATCTTTCTTTTCCCTCAGTGAGCCAAATCCATGACATTGTGTAGGTCCCCAAGATACATTTTATTCAAGATGATCTTTTGAAAAAAGATGATGGAAATTTTTAAACATATACCCAGCAGTAGAAAGAATAATAATAAAACCTTCCACACATCCATCACCCAGGTTTCAGAATAATTAGTGGTTTGTCAGTCCTACTTTTCCCTTCCTGCAAAGTCAGTTGCTTGAAAATCAGAATATATTGTCTTCCACAGACCATGCATATAGAGCATTAGACTTCTCAGGCTAGAACATGGAAGTTGTCTTATGGAAGCCTGTAAGGTAAATGATATTTCCATATTTTGAATAAAAGCAATATCATCAATACTATTAATAAACTAAGTGGAAAACTCATTTTACTAATATGTCTAAGAAAAATGGGATTCCAAAACAAAAATAAACTTCTGACCACGTGCCTACCCAAATCACAGAGTAGACAGTATTAAGGTTTAGACTTATCAAGATATAAATTTCCAATCGTTTTAGCTGGTAACTCACTAGAATCACTAAGATTCCCTATCCTAAAGATCTGCCAGAACATTTAGTAACAATACTCATAGCTGTTGTTTCCTTTCCATAAACTCAGGACCACAGGCACTCTCAGGTTTCCAAAACTCTTTCAGATGGCCTGAAAAACGAGCACTGTTTTCTCTTGAGACATTCTCACTGTGCCACCAAGGCTGGCTGTGAATCTCAGCCTCTCCAGTGCTGAGACTGTAGACATGTACCATGCCTTCCTCAAAATTGTTCTCTTAATAGTATGAGATGTTGTCTGTTCTTGGCATGATCATTTGTTCACACCTACACAGTATTTTCCTGGGCTTCCATGAGGTATAATATTACTGGGTATATGTATGAAGGTGACATGAAAATCCTCCTGTCTTCTATAAATCCAGACTTTAAAAAGATTTATAAAAATATAAAACAATCACAATCTTCCCACTATAAATCGTTTTGAAAATATAATTACTCTTTAAAATATTACTCACATTAATATGTAGTAGTCACTACTATTTTAAGAATTCATATATAATTTTTAAATTTTAAACATTATTTTATTTTTAAAATTAATTTTATTGTGAAATAGGTGCATAATATGTATATAAAATGCACTTACTTTAAATTTAAAAAAAATTTCTCTCCATTTTAATTTGTATATACAGATATAACCCACATCAACCCAAATTCCCTGAGTGCTCAGTAATTTTCAAGAATGACAAAGCAGACAAATAACCTTCACCATCTAAAGGTCATTTTGCGCTAATGGTATGAAAAGATTCTTGCTTCCTATTTTTGTAAATAGCACTGGAAATACAATCTGTCCTCTTTCTGACACTCCCTTCCCTGATAAACATTATCTGATTCGGAGGGCAAAAGAAAGCTTAGGATGGCGTCCACATGAACACTCACCTTGACTAATTCGGTGTAGCCCGTCTCCCTCGGTGTCCACCATGGCTGGGCTTTCAGTCCATTCACGTTGTACAGCGAGCGTTGCCAGACAGAGGCGAAATGTCCTCTCTTGTAGCCGAGCTCATACCACTTATATGCCTGAAAAAGAGAAAGACTCTGCTCTCTACTATTCTTTCAATGAAGCATTTTTTATAATTTTAAAATTAGAGATATTTAAAATGTGTATTGGAGATGTTATTGGACTTATGCTAGGATTACATAAGTTGAAAACACCCTCAATCGAAAATGCATCGAATCAACCTAATGTACTTAGCTTAACCACACAGTACACTGTAAAGGCAGGGGTCTCCCTTCATGATCACATGATGACCAGGAGTTGCTGTCCAGAGTCACAAGAGAGGACAGACTACCTATTGCTATCCTGAGAAAAGATGGTGCTTTCGAATATGGCTTCCACTGAACACATACAGCTTCCACACCACCATGAAGTTGTAAAATCTTAGTTCCACCCAGAACTTTGACTGTTTAATACAGAATGTGACTGTTAGATATCCAAATCTATAGAGCTCTGGTGAAGATACTGTTATTTCATTGGGTTTCTGATTAAGATCTGGTAGTACAAGTATGCACATGCATATATTCTCCTTCTGGGGTTCTCTGAATATGGTCCTGTCTGCTTTGTTCTCCCCTAGTGTTTGGTAAAGTTTAAAACATATTTGCTGACTAGATTAATAACGTAAGACACTAAAGAAGACTCTTTGTATTTGTGCTTTCATTTCTAAGTTCAATTTTTGTTTTCTTTAAAAAGAACAGATTATGATTTTAATAATTTCTTCAAAGATATTTGCATTTACTGAACTAAGATGCTGAAATGGAAAGTGATTTCATGTGTGCTTACTTTCCATGTCCATATTTAAGGAGGCCACCTCTAAGTGACAGTGTGACCATCCATTCAATTAGGTGGACAGGAAATATTATTCTGAGCTAGTATTAAACATGGCCATAGACAATATCAGGTTTTTTTTTTCCCTTTTGAAGCACTAGAGATTGAATTCACAGACATCACACTGAGCTGCATGCCCAGCTCAGGCTTTTGATTTTGAGACAGGGTCTTGTCCAGTTTCTGTTTTGCCCATGCTGGGCTGGAACTTGGCATTCTTCTGTCTTAGCTTCTCAGAAAACTGGGATCACAGTTCAATCCCAGGTAACCACATACCACAGTGCCAGGTGTGGTGGCTCATGCCTGTAATCCCAGCACTGCGGAGGAGAGGCAGGAGGATTGCTGAGTTCGAGGAAACAAAGGAACAAATGAAAAGAGATATTAAAGAAAGTCTGGCAGTAATTAAGTCCTGTGTAGTCCATTTTAAGGATCAGGCATATTTATTGAGCAGTGAAGAAAAAAAAGAAAAACCAAAAAGGCACACATCTGAGCAGTTAGAAGTCTTGGTTTCTTAGTCCTCTTTATGTGGGAAACCTCCTTATGTGGTATTAAGCTGAGACTCTCTGTAAGGTCTGCTCTGTCATTTACAGCAGTATTGTGCCTCAAACGAGGCCCTCATTTTGCATTTCTTTCCTGTTTAACTTTTAGGCGGAATGAAATGATGTGAATGTTGTACTGAAAAAAAAAACAACTTCTCAACATATTATACAGGAGCTTAAATGAACTCAGCTGGATTTTTTTTCAACATCTAAAGCAACTTAAAATAAAAAATTAGTAAACCCACGATCAAGTTAGCAATCTCCAAAACTATATTGTTATTAATATTTTCCCAGGTTAAGAATTTTATGGTTACAATCAGGAATATCAAAATGTAACAGTAATAGTGCGTGGGTACTCATAGGTGTTCTATATCAAGGTTACCTCTATTTTATCAAATAACTGCCATATATGGCTTTATAACACAGATGTGAACACTCATACATACGCGCATACAGAACACTCAATCTGATTGGAAGAGCCTGGGGCCTGTGCTCGCAGTGCCGGTCTCAAGGGGCGGAGCTGAGCCTAGGAGCCTGTGAGACACTTCCGGGGAACACAGTTGGCTGCACCGGCCTACAGAACTCAACATGCTACTGAACAGAAACAGTAGTTGAATTTTTACAGTATTTTGGAGCATCGCGTGAGACTTTCAAGTGAAGCTGAGATTCTTCCAGCTGTCACTGGGGGTGCAGCTTACAGGCTGGAATTAATATCCCTGAGCCAAGGAGGAGCGTGAAGGGCTGACAAGAGCTCTGGGAGCTAAATCTCGGAACTTGCTGTGCTTGACTGAAGGGGAGTGAGAGAAGGAATCGGAGGAGAGGAAAAGCTGATTCATATCTCACTCTGGAAAGCTGGAAATATCATGGAACGAGAGACAGGATACAGGAGAAAACACAGCTTCGAGGCAGACCGAGCAGGCAATAGACTTTGAGTCTGGACTTTGAGAATAGGACTACAAAGGAAGCGACAGTGTGGATTTGGTAGTTCTAGAAATACTAGAACCTACTAAAAGCTGAACTTTGCAGGAGTATCATGATTTGTCTCTGTCCTTTTTCTTGTCCACGACTACAATTTTCTTCAAAATTCATCTGACAGTCACCCTCATGGATGTGGGTCTGCTCTCCTGCATCTGTCCTTTTTCAGGGTGGAGAGAGAGACTTCCACACAAGGAAACATAAAGAATGCTGGCTTCCTGATATGTAAACTCATAGGTGCAGATTCAACACCCAGTACCAGGAAAGTACTAAAGCAGGGCATCTATGGGCTTGATTCCATATTCCTGGAATGATGAGTGCTTGTGAACTTTTCAAATTCAAGAACTATGCTGTTCTTTGCATATTAATGATAATTAAGCTGGTAGAACAGTCCCATAGGTTCAGATACTAACTCCTTACTAAGTGTTTGATAATGAATTCTTTGTCCTTGATGTACAAGCTATTTTCATTTAAGATGAGAGACAAATCATAGAGTTCTTTTATCTGTCTTTGCTCTGGACCTTGAAATGCTCAAAGATAAATTAATTACTGACAATTATTTTGTAGTTATCAGACACAAAAATTTATCTAGTGTTAAATACTGTAGTAAAATCTTTCTTCTCCCTCTCCTTCAAAGGATTCCTTCTACATATAAAAGAATGAAGGAACACAAAAGTTATTACTAATCAGTAAGTTTACCTGCCTTATTTTTCTTCTAACATTCTAATTTAGCGAACTGATTGGTAAATTAGATAGGGAAAGGTATAGAGTAATATAATTTTATAATGACAACAGGTCAATTTTCCAGTTTCTATTACCACAAATTTGTTCACATCTGTAACAGGCAATTATCACATTACAAACCCTCTTGCTTATCAGAACCCTCAGTTATCTAGATGGTCCTACATTCCTATTTACTTTAGAAATCTGAAGCTGCGTTATCCTTAGATGTCTTGTTAACACACACATGGAATGGTTACAAAGGCTCAGTGTTAGCCACTGACTAAGGACAGCTGAGCCCAGGAGCTCTGCAGTGGTGCAGGACAAGAGAGGAGACTTGGCCGGGCAGCTGAGTCATATAAATCACAGCAGACTGTGCAGGGGGCTTGACACTGATGTACATGACGTCACAACCGATGACCGAATGTTATGTTTACAGAAGCTGACAGCTGTGCTCAGGAAAAAAGTAGTAATCGCAAAGAAAACACCCAACTTGCTTTAGTTACTACATCATTTGCTGTCAGGACCCGTCATTGACCTACCTACAAACGCTCATTTTAAACTTGGCATTCAATGTTTCAGAAGGTGAGTTACATAACTAACCACTGTGCTTAGGAATAAGCTGAGCAAGAACTTCATTCTGTGGATGACTCCTTTTAAAAGTTTCAAAATAAAACAAAGGGTCATCTAGGAAATCATTAAGATATTTTTAAAATTCAAGCATTTTAAGAGTCCTGTGTTCATTTTGTAATTTTAAAGAAAATTTTCACAAAGCAACACCTATTTCTCTACATACACTGATACAAACAAATACACAGGTACACACACCTCTCAGTTTAGAAGCAGTGCTGGTGGTTATTAAGCTGACTTCTTAAACTACAAAAGTCAAATCCCCTAAATTGTCAATAAGATTAAAACTAGAACTGCTGGGTTATTTTTGAAGACAGTACACAGAGCTAATTGTTAAATCATTGTCTTCAGATGTTTATACACAAATGTGTTTTCAATCATAATTTTCTCCTAAAAACACCTCCCCCATACACATATGCACCCACAAGCACTTTTATTCTCTATTAGATTAAATAAAAAGCCATAAACTCATTACCTCTTTGTTCCCAACCCTCTGCATAGCATCCCCCAAGTGGAAATAAAATCGCCCGTCATCAGTGCCAGGATCCCCAGACTCTATCCCTTCCTGTAGAAAGAGCAATGTTAGGACTTGTGACAGAAGTAAACGCCAGCCAAATTTCATTCATTGATTTATATGGCTTTTCTTATGTGTGGAATATGGTTTATCACAGAAAAATCTAAGAACTAGAAAAACACATTCAGTATTAAAAATTGGCCATAAGATTACAGGTCAATATTTATAGGGCAGAAGCAAAAGGCAGTCATACAGGTAGATTTAACAGAACATTTATAATTAATTGTGAAATTATTAGAATATGTTGTGTGCCCCCAGTGAGGGAGCAAGCATATTTCAGTATTACAAGTAATCTCTGGCTGGATAAGTCTCACATTTATTTTGCTCTCCAATTCTGACCATATGTCATGCAGAGTCTTTCTTTTTCTGTACCCAAATGTTTAATTGCTCATGTCTAAAGTAATGGCAATCTAACTGCAAGTCATATTTCTTTACACTCAACAAACATGTCATTATTTTTTAATGAAATTTCTTACAAAACACAAAGAAGGATTCATGTCCATTGAAATCTTAAAATTTTTATTTTTTAATAAATAAATCTTAAAACACTTACCTTGTACATAGGAATTGAAATTGAAATTTATGTTTCAAAGCAAAAAGGGCATGAAAGAATATTAAATTAAGAGACTGAACTTAGAAACCAAAAGAATGCCAAAACCAGTTAAATGCCAAGGACTTCTTTTGTTAAAAGTTTTACTCTTTGAGGTTTCTTCACAAGAAGTCCCTTTCCTTTCACTAGGAAGAAATTTTATTTGTATAATATTAGAAAGTAGCCAATGACATGGTAGACTGACTGATACTCAAACACCCTTGCTTGTTAACTAATCACAATTTCTGGTCTCTGAAGCTAAGAAAGTACTGTTAGGTCAACCTAGGTCAGAGGTCAAGTAAGGAGAAAGCTTTAAATCCCAGGAATGCATATGCTTGCAGGACCTGGACAAGGAATGTATAGGTTTACAGAGGCCCCAACAGCCAGGACCAAAGGGGACACATGTCCATCTCAGGATTGCACTATTTGGTGCTGTGTCCCGGGGTGCACGGCCAGGGTCTTGGGTCAGATAAGACCTTTTGAAAGCAACTAGAAATCTGCATGATTAAACAACATGTTCCGATTTGGAAGACAAGTAATTTGAATTTTTTTCAGTAGAATTGTACCAGCTAAAGAAAACGCACAGATATTTGCAAACAGTGGGTTGCTATTTGGTATTTCTGATTGAAGGCATGTAAAAGAAAGAGATTACAGAAGTGTAATATACTGCAACTTCTAACCTGCTATGTATGGTAGCTGTTAGCTACCTGTTAACATTTCAGACAAAATTAAATAAAATTTACGATTCTTTTTCTCCATCACAGTCCCACAGGTTAGATGCTCAATGGCTATATGTGGCTACTGATCACTGTAGTAGAGAACACAGAAAAGTATTTTTGTTGTGGCAAAAAGTTCTATTAAATAATCTTAAGCTACATCAAATGTGATTCTCATCAAACAAAGATTCAATTATATATGTGAGGGGAAAAAACAGTGCAGTTCAATTTTCAAACATTTTAATTTTCATATTTTGAGGTACTGAATATACTTGTAGAGGTTTGACTGACTCAGCTGGCATCTGTCCCCTCACTTCCTTTACATAATGATGAGCCCTTTTCAGAGAACTTTTGAAATGTAATTTACTTGTAAAAGAAGACTTTAATGGATTGATCACTTTTAAAAATATCGTGTCAGTAATTTTTGGCCATTATTTTAAAACAATAAGTTTTGGTTTTATGAATTTCTTCATAAAATCTTTTCTAAATGGCCTCTGCTGGCACAGTGGGCATTTTGACATGTGACATTCTCAATTACGGTGAGGCCCGCGCTGCCTGTGAACGTCATGGCCAAGGGGTGTATATTCGGGTGAAGCAGAAGCAGTCATGTTTGCCAAGCGGTCTACCTGGCACAACCGAGGGTGTCTCAATGACTCAAAGGAGGGGCAAGACAAAAGGGAAGGAGAGCAGGGACGTCACCTTTAAGTAGGGTATGCTTTCAGCGATCTTGTTCTGTGCCTTCAGGATGAAGCCGTAATGCACTTTAGCAAAGCCATCATGAGGTGCCACATTCAGAACCTGCACTCCAATGACAACAAACAGCCACTGTGAGACACTGTAAACTGTACAGATGACTGTTAAAACAGAGTTTAATTCATTTGCCATACTCGAATTGGATTACAGTGCTGCAGCTACTGTAATCCTGAAACTTACAGAGCCCTATTTCCTCTCAAAGCAACATGCTTTCACATAGACGCATTGGTTTTTCAAGAAAAGAGAAACGAGTGGAAAGGCAGTAACTGTTCAAGCCCTGCTGAACAATGCAAGTCACCAAATCGCTGTCAATGTATATATATGACCTTTTTTTTTTTTTAGTAATTATGGAAAACTTCTAAATTTGCTATGCTTCAGGACAATTCTAAGTGGTCATTACATGCTGTTTTGCATATGCAGTCTATATTGTTTAATCAAGAGAAAATTTAAATTTGCATTCATAGCACTGTGCATCAGGGTCCATCCATTAAACAGAAATTTCTTGAGTGCTCAAACAGTTGAGGAACTGAGAGGGATGTTAGTGTGCAAATTCAGTACTGTGCGACAAAGATCAGGTAAGTATTTCATATAAACCATGTCACCATTTGCTATTATACATACTTACTGTGATCTAAAGATAAATGATACAAAATGCCTCTAAATTAAATATTAGCAGTGAGAAGTCAATAAAGATATATGACTTATGAAGCTGCCTGAACAAATGAATTTATGGAACAAAAGAGAAAGATGAAGGTCTGAGTTGAACGGTTGCAGAGAAAAGATGTTTATCTAGTCTGCTCACCCTGCAGGCAGAGTAGGAAAGGGAAGTCATGGCCACCACCGAGACCTCACCTGGGAGGAGCAGAGTGCATGGAGAGGGACACTGCGCCATTGGTCCCCACAGCTGAGTCAGACACTGCACCTCATCCATTCAAAATCCAGCCCACATAACCTTCAGAGCCCATCAGAACTCTAACCCTGTCCCTTTCTTCATCACTGTCACTCTGAGCAAGTACATCGTCCCTCCACAGCTGCCCAGCAGCCTCTTGACCACCAATGTTCCACTCGCCCATAGTCTTCTTGCCATATGGGGCCACGAGGGAACTTGTGAAGACCTGGGTCCGATCCCATCCTTCCTTTTGTCCACTTCAGCCAGACTGAAAAGTCAAGTTCTGGAGGCCACCTGCACAGACTCCCTTTGGCTGGGCTTCTCATCTCTCCAGCCTCTTTGGAGCCTGTTCCTCCCTCATCCAGGTACACTGTCTTCCCCATTGCTCAGACAGTCCCGCCACAGGACCTTCACACTCAGGGCCCCACAGGACCTTCGCTTGGACATCCACATAGCTCACTCCTTTATCACAAGTAAGTCAACTACTGAGCGCCAGCCCTGCTATGGAAACAGACCCTCCCCCCAGTGCCAGTTGCTGCTATTTCACCTCACTTTCCTTCATAGCACTCATCACCACATGGTCTAATATAGTCTTTATTCCCCAGTCAGCATGTTTGCTCTATAGGGATTTGGTCTGCATGGCACCCTGCTCGCCTTCAATGCCTGGCACACAGAGGGTGCCCCGGAACTCTGGGCCACATTCACGGATGAGTGAGATAAATATATGCTGGACTTTCCCTCATAAGGAAGACTCTGGAAGGATGTAGCGTCTGCACCTTCCACAACATCATCCCCGAGGCAGACAGTGACCAAGAGTTTAGTCATGACTTCTGGAACTGAACTGAGAAGGCATAGATCATGTTTACACCACATAGTTATGAATGGATTATTATAATTATTACAGATACATGAATGACATTCCTGCCTATAGCAGGTACACAGCTGTCAACACAAATATTAGCAAAATTCATCATTGTGACAGTTAAGTTTGTCAACATGATTGGCTCAGGAGCTACCTAAGGGGTTGGCAAATCACATATATAGATGTTCATGCAGGTGTGACCCTGGGCTCTAAATCTGGTCCCTGTCTCTTCCTCTCTGGTGTGTTTACCCTGCTCTGCTTCCTGCCTGCCATGAACTAAGCACCTGGGCCATTCCATTCTGCTGTGACGCTCCTGCCTTCAGTCGACCCAGACTTCAAGCTGTGTGTTGGGTAATTTTCCTCAGCAGTGGGTCAGCTGACTGATATAGAACTTGGTACCAGAGAAATGAGTCACACCTTTGATCATACTTTACCATGCAGTTCGGAAGCTTTTGGAACTGGTTTGCAGAAGGGATTTGGAGATGGGAAGTGAGAGAAGCCCTCTAATGCTGTAAGCAGAGCCATATGGTTGATTCTGTTAGAGGTCAGAGAGGAGAATGTTGACAAGAATGTAGACAGTAAAAAAGGAGATTCAGGTGGTAGTTCTGGAAGGAAACAAGGACTTCTTTGGCCATGAGTTTTATACTTTGGCAACATATTTTGACTATGTCTTTGGAATATGGGGGAGACTGAGATTAGGGATTAAGGGTGACGGGCTAGTTGATTTGTCAGAGGAAATTTCAAGGCAGCACAATATTCAGGACATGACATATTTAGTCCTGGCTGTTCTTAGACAAATTTAGAGTGAAAATTTGGTGCACAAAGTAGAGGAGATGAATGTGAAAAACTTCAATTTTTTTCCAAAGAGAATAATCTGTAAAGTTGGGGCTTAAGGAGGTGTGGTTGCAGAGAGCTTCATAGCTGATAGTTTATCTGGAGTCTCAGGAGAGATTTTTTTCAGTTTTAATTTTTATTAGTACATGTTTTTAGTATGATTCCATTCTCTATAAGGAGGTAGGATATGTATACAACATAGCATATTTCTTTTTTTAACTCCTTTCTCCTGCTTTCCCTTCATTTCTGAATCTCTTCTCCTATGACAAAGATCTATCTCCCTACATATTACCTTCCCTTTATTTGGCACCACATTTACATCTAGGGTTTCTCTTATAAGAGAAACAATGGGATATATAAGCTTGTGTGTCTGGTTTATTTCCGTTGCTTTAATTCAATACTTCTGAAAACTGCCGCACCTGTGGAAGTTCCAGCAAAAGGATTACTGGGTTTCCATTTGTATGCAAGATTACTGTATCCTGCCAAGCAAAATTATGAACTCGTTACTGGAGTCTGGTTTAGGGAGATTGGTTTGTATGTCAAATTATTAAGGGACAGGATGTGATGGTTACTTGTGGCCTGGATTGTTCAGGGAGCAACTAGCCAGGGCCTCTCCTGGGTGTGCCCACGAGGGTCCTGCAGGTGTGATCTCGGGTGTTATATCAGTTCCTAGCCCCTTCCTCTCTGGTACCTTCCCCTGTTCTGCTTCTCAGAACCTCATTCTCTTCTATGTCTTTCTGCCATAATGCTCCTGCCTTGGAGCCAGCCAGCCATGGACTGAATATTCTGCAATCATGAGCCAAATAAAACTCTTGTCCTTTAACTGCTGGATGTTGATGCTGTGTCAGCAATGGAGGAAGCTAATATAGTAGACACAGCAGCCATCTGGCCTTGAGTCTTCACTGTAGCATACTACATCCATGAACCTCACTGCCTCTCGGTCTCAGAATGTAGCCACCATAGTTAAAAGGAACAATTGCAATCACAAATAACACTACACAATGAGATTATTAGAGTATTAGTTTGTTAGTGAGTATGAAGGATTTTTTTAATAGTTAATACAATTTGAAATGTGCTTTAATATTTCATTTTATTTTTAAAGCTTCTTCAGGCATGTATGCCCTTTATAAAGTATATAGTATGTTATGTACAAAGGTAGGACATACATAAATCCATAAATGAACATACTAAAGGTGCTTGCTTGGACATTTTTGCTCAGGAGGGGAAACAAGCAAATGTGCCTAGAGACCACTGCGCTTCAGGATGCTAAGCAAGGCAGGCGCTCAGATTGAGTTTGGGGCTGATGAAAGCCAGAGATGGGCACATCTGAGCAGAGGCAATCTGTGTTAGTTCAAGTGAGAGATGCCAAGTGCCTGGTTAAAAAGAAAGGGGATTTCAAACTACTCAGCAAAGAAAACAGAAAAAGATCAATAATTTGTAAATTTCATGAAGGTACAGGGAGTGTCTCTTTTGTTACCTATCATTTCTGAGCTAGTATGTGTGGGTTTTAGTCAGTGGCAGTTGGCTAAGTAAAGGCAGACCGGAGGTCTGAGAGAAGGGAGTATCGGGAATGACTTCTTCGCACTGAGGCTGCTCGGGTCACTGCAGAGCGCTAACTAGGCAGGAAGCCACAGGAGGAGCTTCCAAACTGCATGTGTGAGCCACTTCCATGCCAGGCTGTCTGTGGAAATGAAGCAGCAAAAAAAAACTCAGAAAGGAAACTGTCAATGACTTCTATAAATTTACTCAAAAATAAAAATCAACGTGAAGAAAAATGGAAATCCCAATGATTAGTTTTCTGAAAATGGTTTCCTTAGAGATAAGTACATGAGGATAAACTTTGTGAAGGAAAGAGAAACCATTAGACACAGCTGACTACTAACTTAAGAGTGGCAGCGGGAGGAAGGCAAACCTCATACTGATCTCCAGCCTTCAAATGCTTCTTCAAAAGAAACCCACTCAATCGTGTGCTATGGCTGTATTTCAGACTTTGTGCTTCCGATTATGCTCAGGCAGACGCAATTATAGTTCTAAATGTGTGAACAACAGAAAATAAAGTTTACTTTTCAAGGTAAAGTAAAATGCTTCAGGCAACCGGGATGAATATACTTGAGGAAAGTTGTGACAAGATGAAGGATGGACTTAAGTGGGGCTGCAATAACTAGTGCACTCTCAGAACCTGCTTGGTACTAGAAAGCACGTGATCAGGCATTGTAGAAGGAAAGAGGAAAAGAAAGTGGGATGTAGAAAGAGGGGAAAGGAGACAAGAAGAAAAAGATGAAAGAATTCTGTATGGAAGGAGAGAGAAGGGAGGAGAGAAGAAAGACAGGATGAAGGAATTTTTAGTTTTCTTCACAGTCATTTTTATTTTTGATAAAACTAGAAAAATCATTTTTTTATCCATTCATCTGATGATGGGCATATAGGCTGCTTCTAAGACTTAACTATTATGAATTGCACTGCCTCAAATTTAGGTATGCACATATCACTGCAATATGATGTCTTTAACTCTTTGGTGAAGATACAGAGAAGATTTGAGTTGAGTGGAATTTCTAGTATTAGTTTTTTGAGGACTCTCCCCTCAGATTTCCAAAGTGGTTGCATTATTTACATTCCCATTAACCAACAGAAGTGCTTCTTTTCCCCTGTAGCCTTGCCAACAGTATTGTTATTTGATTTCTTGATGATGGTCATTCTTCCTGAGGTGAAATGATTTGATGCAGATTGCTGAGATGTGTATATTTTAGATGAAATCTGTAGGAAAACAAAGGGAGGAAAGCGAAAGGAAAGAAAGACAAAGGGAGGTGGAAAGGACAAAATCTCCATTTCCATCTTTGTGACCTCTGACAGCAGTTAAATAATGTATATGTGCTCTACAGTCTGACAATTCTTCACATTCATAAGATCCAGAGTTACTGAGATACATGATGTTTCCTGTAACCATCAGTGGGGCACTGAGTCTGGTTTATCCATCAGCAAATGCAGTGTTCCACATGAAATCTTTTTATGATCTGGAACAGATCCTTGGTAGATGGCACCAATTCCTAGCCCTGTAGGCTCACTCCACACTGTGTAGACGTTAGTGACAGCGTATAAAACAAAGGTCTTCTGTCTGCTCCCTCAGAATATATAAAATTATAATCAGGATCAAAAGACAACTTCACAGTTCAACAATTTTCAATGCAGCATCAACAGCAATCAGCAGAGGAAAGCACCATTTTGTGAGTTGACCTAGTCCCCAGGCCGAGTTCGAAATGCTTTGTTTGATGGCATTTTAAAAAGGGAAAGGGTCACAGTGTCTAATGTGGAGGAGTGAAATTTTGATGTAAACTTTGCAGTCTTGAAAATCATTGAACCACAGGCCCATGTCCACGAATAACAAGGAGATGAGCTCACATTTCTTAGCCAGACGTACCCACTCTATTCGACTTTGACCTTTATTTGGCATCCTATTTGTACTGTACCAAATGCATTCCCTTATTTCCTGAAGGGGCCAGTCTTCTAGACTGCACAGGTAACTGGAACTTGGAGGTCATCCACTAAAAACATCCATTATAAGGAGAAATCCTTCAAAAGGCAACTTGGCCAGAGGATCGAGAAGTCAAAGTCCTTCTGCAAAATGAGTCCTCTACTTCATAGGCCAGAGGGCTCATGTGTTCTGCTGTCTCCACTAAACCAGGCATCGACTACATATTTTTACATTTCTAAGAACTTGTGCTACTCTTCCTTTGTTTAGAGAACACTTTCAGAGAGGCTATTTCTGGATTGATAAAGTTTTTAAAATACCATAATTACAGTTGAAGGCTTTGATATACAACCAAAATTTAAAATCTGATCAAGATGAAAATTAAAAAAGCAATGTAAAAAATATGCAAACTTAGGGCCGGGGAGTTAGCTCAGTGGTTCCGGCGCCTGTCTTGCAAGCGCAGGGACCAGGGTTTGATCCTCGGTAACCACATACCATACTGGGCGTGGAGACTCACGCCCAGCAGCAACCAGTACCACATACCACAGTGCCGGGCATGGTGGCTCACGCCTGTAATCCCAGCACTCGGGAGGCAGAGGCAGGAGGATTGCTGTGATGTGAGTTTGAGGCTGAGCTCAGGGCCAGCCAGGACCACAAAAAAAGCGAGACCCTGTCTCAAAGAAAAAAAAAAAAAAAAAAAAAAAAAAAAGCAAACTTAAACCACATGCTATTAAGCTTAAGAGAATTAGAACCAGGCATATTACATGTCGTTTAAAAAAGCAGAATTAGAATTTAATGTGGAAAAGAACTTGGCACCGTTCATGGAAGATGGATGCCCACCTCTTCATACACTTTCTTGGCGCGGTCATTGTCACCCATCAGGAGATACCCCACGCCAAGGTCATTCTTTAGAGAAGTATCACCAGGAAACAGCTGAACCAGTCTCTGGAGGGTGAGCAGGGATCCTCTCATGTGACCTGATATCAGGGATGGAAAAAATCCATTATGTATACCTTGATACTGAGCATGAGAATTACTTAACAGAGCTTAAATCTGACCTTATTAATCACTTGTCAGATACTTAGTAGGATTTCATGACATAGTGGCAATGGTACCAATAATTTCTATAAATACTGACTTTAAAATTGATTGAATGCATTTTAAAAGCATGCACATTCTCTAAGTTGATCAATATTTAATTTTTTTACATTTTCCTTTGTCAGAAAACTCTAGTTACTGATTCCTTATAAAAAGTATTTTGTTGTGTTACTTTTGGTTTATTAGTTTTAAAATTAGAAGTAGATAGTAGTCCATAAAAGTTCTTACTGATTTCAGAGCAAGCATCGTGCCTAAAACGTGCAAAAATACTGAAGTCACGGAACAGTACTGAGTGGTGAACTCAGTGAAAAGGGTCCTCTTCCCCAAGTACTGACTTGTTGGGCAGCAAGGGATACATCACCCAGTATTATGGCGCTCTCTGCTGGACAAAGGGGTACTCTGCACTGTATGAATCATAACCCCCAGTTTCAATTTACTGTTTAGGCTGTCTGATGCAAATTAAAAATGTCTGAGGCCAGTTCTCATTGTTCCTTGTCATAAATGGAAACACAAAGTATACAAGAAAATTTGAAAACTTTTTTTTTTTTGAGATAGGATCTCCCTTTCTAGTGCATGCTGGCCTTAAGCTCACTATGCAGCCCAGGTGAGCCTCAAACTCACAGCAATCCTTCCTGCTTCTGCCTCCCGAGTGCTGGGATTGCAGGTGTGAGCCACCACACCCAGCATTGTTTTGTATGTGGTTACTGGGGATTGAAGCTGAGCCCTTGAGCTTGCAAGGCAGAACCACTGAGCTAAATCCCTGGCCCAAGAGAATATGCAAACATTTTTTTAAAAAAATCTAGTTACCTAAATCTCACAAACTTGGCTTTAGTTGCCCAAGAATACAGTGAGAGTACAGTAAATGACTTGAGTTATTTGTTCCAATAAAAATTCATCTGGCACCAAATATCCACTTCTGTGGCCAGTGCCCCCTGCCAGCCCAGGGCATTTCAATCAGAGCTCCACAGTGGGTTTCTCAGCCAGTCCTTCCCTTACTAACAAATCTGAGCCTACTTCTCTGGCACTCTTCTTCCTTCCCTGCCTCATTACAGCTGGTTTCTGTGCTTCTAAACTTCTCCTGCGAATCACAACACCCAGACAAAGATCCCTCCTGCAGCCCTGTGTCCTGACTCCTTCACTCTGTGCCATGAGCCTCAGCTCTAGTTTGAACCAACTGCACGGTGCGGCCACATGCAGTAATGTCTTCTGTCCATTTGACTCCGGGTCTCCTTGGGCATCCTGATCTCATCCTCATTTCAGCAGCAAGTGTCTCAAGCACATATTAAAATACTGCTGGGAAAAAGTTGGATTTCATAGGCAGTCTTCCTTTAAGGGCTGGAAATAGGGTGAGATAAGGGAAGAACTTGGCATAAAATTGAAAGAGGAATTTTAAAAAATCCATAGTTCTAAAGTGAATAATATTTATGTGCTTTTAAGAAGGAAAATTAGTATTAAAAATTGGTGATGAGCAAAATACAAATGTTTTAAAGACAGAATCAATAAGCTGTGCTGTACAGTCAGAAAAATGTTCAAGTTTTACATGTAAAATGCCTGAGGTGCCTGGAATTCCTAATTCCTCTTAAAAAATAGTCATACAAATGATTTCAACCTCTAGAAATCAGTTTGTTATATTCATAGAGAAAAGAATTTGGCCAACCAGGAAGTTTTTTATTCTAAACCCTATTAACCAATTAGCTACAGTTCTTTAGTCAGATTGTCCAAGCCTTCAGCACACCAGGTGGTTGGCTTTCAAAATGGTCATGAGCAAAAAGATGCTATAAAAATAGCATCTGCATCTGTGTAATTATTGAGGTTGGGGTTGCTATTTCAGTTTTAGAGGTGGTCAGTCTAAAATAGACAAATTACTTGGAATTAGTCATAAAATTCAGGTTTCCATCCATGTAACTCAGCTTTTCTAGGAGCATGGCCAGGTTTCAGGCTCTTCAAGATAGAAGAAGTCATTTCCTACAGAATTAACTCTGACTGCATCCTACCCAGAAATTGCTGGCGTTCTGACCGCCGTTTTAAAGTCAGCCTCAGTAGGTCGCTGGGGACGTCGGGCAGGCTGGCCACCTCGTGGTAAGTCTCGATGGCCCTGCGGAGCACCTCATTGCTCCTCTTTTTCTCAGCCAAATCATCTTCACACTAGAAGAAATTCCAGGCTAGATCAGTGTCCCCAGAAGAGACATATCCACAATTACCAAAACATCATCAAAAAGTAAACTTTTGGGCACATTTTGAAAACAGATTATCTTGTCTCTATACCAAGAAATAAAAATAAACAAAGAAGGCAAAGTAATATTCTGCTTTAATAATATGTAGAAAAGTTAGCTACTAAGTGACAGAGGAGAAAACATCAGAACGATGGAGGTTTCTATCACATCACGTATCAACTGAATCTGGACAGTCTACAGTTCAGTCCTACAGATGGAAGTCACTGAGGCTGTGGACGTGATCTGACAGATGCTGACAGGACCATGCTGGCACCCGTTTTAACAGGCTGTGGAAGAAGCAAGGAGCCCAGGCAGGATGGTCCAGTAGGGTGATGGTGGCCTGAACTGAAGCAGCAGAACAGAGGTGGTAGCGAGTGAGTAGATTATATATTGTGAAGGTCAAAGCCAACAGATCTGCAGAGTGTAGGAATGTGGGGAATGAGAGAGGAAGAGAGAGGCCAAGGACACATGCAAGGTGTTCGGCTTAAGTGATTACCTGACAGGCTTGTTCCGCCCCAGGAATATAGAAGACAGGACAAAGCAGACTGGAGGGGACAGAGACTAAGGAGTTGAGCTCAGGGTACAGTAAACTCCGAGCACCAAGTAGATATAATGACTCAGAAGTTCATATGGGTCTTGGGTGAGGAGAGAGGTCAGAGTCAAACAAAGACATATACTTGTGAACTGTCAGACTGGAGGCGCTGTGACTACACAGAGAAGAGAAGAGGTCCAAGAACTGAACCCGAGAAATCCTAATGTGTCAAGATCCTTCAGTCAGGAATGGAAGGGAAGGCCAGAGGAAACACCGTGAGAATGAGGTAGGAAGAAAACAATAATAAACAGGGATTTCAAAAGCCAAGAGAACAGATGGGAATTGAAAGACAGTGCACGGCGGGGAGCAGAATGGAGATGCTGACGGCCTCAGCAAGGACGTTTTCTTGGGACAGTCAGGAACATGGCCCTGGATGGAGCAGGCTGAGAGGACATGCAAGGGATGGAGACAGAGACAACGCTTCCACACATGGAAGGTGTACACGAAGAGAGAGGCCAGCAAGTGGAGCAGAACGTGGAGAAAGGGGAAGAGACGCAGGGTAGGAAACCGAGAATGTACAAGACTCGGTAGTGATGAATGAGGGAAAAAAAATTGGGGTGATGTCACCTGGTAAGTGAGAGGGCACAGGAAACCGTGCAGGCCTTCATGCCAGCAGCAGGTCTGCCAGGGGCCCTGGACACAGGCACAGGCAGATCACAGGACAGCAGCGCAATTACGTGGCAATTATTCAGACATTTCTATTTTTTTAAGGGAAAGAAAAGCTATGACTCATAGCTGGAGACTAAGAGTAGGGAGTGAAACACTGAAGGTGTGAGGAGGAGGAGGAGGAAGATGTGTAAAATGGTCACCAAGAGTCCACCGGACATGAGAACTGCATGACTTGAGGACCAGTAAGAAAGTGATCCTTCTCTCCCCTCCCCTCAAAAGTAGCAAGACTCAATGCCTATCAATAAAATGAGACATCTCTGAGAAGCTTTTTGGAAAGCCCCACTTCGGTAATGAGTACTGTTCAGTTCCAGAGATGAAGAATGGGAACTAAAGTGCTGGTGACAGAAGCGAAGAGAGGAACATGCCCACAACGGGACTGTAATTCGCATATCTTGCTGCCAGGAAGCTGCGGACCATGGGGGTGCATGTATGGCTGTGCCTTCAGGAGGCCTGTCCTTCTCGATGGGACTGTCTCATGCTGCCTGATGGGACAGTTAGACATGCACCACCAGTGCTTCCAGCAGGAATGCATTAAGGAAGGAAACTTCCGGGGGAGGGGACTCTAAGATTAGAAAAGATGGTGCATCCTTGCTTGAGGAAAGCATGCTTCAACCCTTCACATCTCCTTTTGAATCTGTAACTGGTTTCCCAGAATAGATTTATCTGCCAGGAGGGGATGTCCCAGGTCACTGGCTCACACTGGTCATGCTCCCAGCACAGTCATCCATAGCATCCTCATACCAACCTCCTTTGTTTATGGTGAGTTAACTCTAGACCATGCACATTAGCAGACGACATGACAGAAACACAGTCCCAGAGCTGAGAGGATCCTAGTGAGACTGTCAAGTTCACCTTCTCCCCTGGAACCTACAAGCTGCCAAGTGCAAGGTGAGCAGAAGGACGAAGTCCTGCCAAAGAAATTCTCTATAATGACGGGAACAGGCTTCTCTAAAAATCTACCTGGAAAGAGTGAAAGATGACACAATGTGTGTCTTGTCTCTCCTCCTGAGTCCCAGTATTCTTTATGTGCAACTTGTAGAACTGGGGAAATATTAGTATTTAAATGCCATATAATTCCAAAAGAATCTCTTCAGTGAATCTGACAGGCATTGCTTTGAAAATCAGAATTCTGGGCTGGTTTTCTAACAGTTGTGCATCTGTGGATAAAATAAACTGAGATAAATGGGATATTTAATATAGGATACAAACATCTCACATCTTTTTGCCTGATGAAATAATTCACCTCACCCACCTGCCTGGGAGAAGTGTCATTTTTGGTCTAAGACGCTTTCATGGTTTGTGAAAGATAACAATGAATTGAATTTATAATTCAAGATTTTGTATCTAGTCTTTAGGGAGCTTGATCGAAATTGATTTTCATTGTGATCCCAAGGACCAGCCAATATCCATCCTACTTTACAGATGGCAGATGCTGTAGACTGTACTTGGCTTCATATTGCTGAATTTTAAAAGTTTGTTTGGATACTCTACAAGTAATTGCTTAATCTGCTTACAAAGAATGAAAGTCATAATTAATTTATCCCTATTCAATCCATCTTCTGTTGAAATTTATTTTTAAAAGTCTTATGAATTTCAATTTTCCTTCAAATTATTCTATTAAAATTTAATTTACCATGCCTATATTTTGCTTTATGCCACATTAATGTTCGTATCAATAACATCTGTAGCATAATAGTTTAGAGATAAAAAACACTGCCTGAGGCCTCAATTGAAAATTCGTTCTGTGAGATAAGGATATAAATACAGCTGTCATCATGTTTCAAAAGCGCTCCATTTATTGAGACTTTGGTTCCCACAGTCAAAGTCACATACAAAGAAAAACTTCAAAACATAAAGTACTTTTGCCACAATTAAATTAGCATCTGTAAAAGCTACTTTCTCTTGTTGATATGTTTTCCTTAATCAAAGAACTTAATACTAATAACAAATTGCACCACTTATCAAAGGAGCCATGGTCATTAACCAACAAACATTCTCCCTTCCCTTGTGACAAATACGGTTTAGAATTTTACAGGATTAGAGGCCAAAACAATTTTTCAAAATCATGTAGTTGCTGTCTCTCAGGCCCAATCTGTAATATAGAAAAAGAGGTACTAATTTTTTTTCCCAGACTTGATTTTTAAACATTTCACTAAACAAATTTAATTCATTATTTTCTAATGAGAAGGAAGAATTTGAGCACCTGGGTCTCAAGTGGCCATCACTTTCAATTCTGAGCATGATGTGCTGTTCACTGTAGAGCTGGCAAGAGTGGGGGGGGGCACACAAGGGCTGGCAGCACCCCTCCCCAATGCAGGGTGGTTCTTCTGGGTCTGAGACATTCTGCAGTCCTGAACCTACTGTTTCCCACCAAGGCTGGCAGTTCCACTCCCCGAGGAGGGATGTGGCAGCTTTACTGTCCAACATACTTCTATATATCAGCTCTGGCTTTTGGGTTCCAAACTGTGAATCCAGTGTGGTCTGCTTGATAAACCCACTTGAATGTCTAAGAGACATTGTAAACTTAACAAGACCAAAAGGGACTTTTTGATTTCAGTTCCAGCCAAATTTATTCTTCCTAGTAAGTAACTGTTACTATCATCTCCTAAACTAGCCAAACCAAAAAACCAGAGGTGAACCTTGAATCTTCTCTCTTCAGTCTTTCAGTCAAATCCATCACCAACTCCTTTGGCACCGCCCCCTGCCCACTTCCTCCATTCTCCTGGCCATGACTGCCGTCAGGCCACCAGCATCCCCTCCTGTACACTCTGGCCTAGCTTCTTGCCCTCCAAAGCCCAAACCAACTCATTCTCCACGGAGACAACCACATTCATACCCAGGTATAATGGCCTCTAATATCTTTCTTGAATGTGGAGAATAAAATTCTAAAGGTCCTGGTCTCTGTCCTCTTCCCCCTCCCTCAGCATGCTCTTCATTCTGTGTGGGATTCCTGTGCCAAGACTTCCTCCATCCTGGCCTCGCCTTGCTGTTCTTTCTGCCTGAACAGCTCCTTCCCCAGTCCCATCACATATCAGGCACATGGCACCTCCCTAGGGAGCCCTGTCTGACCACCTTGTCTCCAAGTGCCATCTGCCCTGTCACTTTCAGTCACACTGCTCACAACTGAAACGTCTTCATAGCTAATGCTCTTTGTTCAGGTACTTCCTCTCTTTTCCTTACAGCCTGTACTATTATTGGCACAATATAATTTTTAAAAATGTTTCCCACTAGAATATAAGGTCTATAAGAATAGAGACCTTCCCAGGTTGTTCCTTATATTGTAAATATTTTTCAATTTTCTATTATGATGCTTGATTTCCTAGAAAACTTCTCTCACTGGGGATAGACTGCCCTCCTAGGGCAAGCCCTCTGAGAGAGAGAGAGAGAGAGAGAGAAGAGGAAGGTAAGCTTTTGATATACAAACTGTTAAAAACAACCCACAGCTTCACCTCCTCTATGTGAACATGAGAGGCAAAATTCCTTTCCATACCCATCCTAAGGCCACATCCATGATAATTTGAAATTACAACCAGAGTCCTGAGGCTGCCTAGGTTATCTAAAATAGCCTCACCCATAGTCTCCATAGAGGCCCAGTAAAGGTGGTAGCCTCAGCCTTCCTGTCACTCTTGCCCTCTGCCTCATGTCCACTGGGCATCTTTCCCAGTCATGTGCTGGGCCATCTGTGTGTGAGTGTGAGAAGAAAACAATAATCTTTATTTTGTTCCTGAGCCTATCCTGGGTCTTCTTATGTGACCACATGTGACTGACCTTCTCACAAAGGAGTACAACACGAGACATCTCCAAAGGCTGAAACAGGACAGTACAGGTGGTTCATGCAGTCACGGTCAGTGCATCAAAGCTTCACAGAAGGGGTTGGAGGATAAAGAAACCCAGATGGGAAGGCAGGGGTGAGAAGGGAGAGCATGTGGCTGGGAAGAAAAGAGCCAGCTGAAAGAAACAATGGAGGAAACAAAGTGTCTCCCACTTTCTGTTTTTAAAAAGCTTCTCTTATTCATACTGACAACATTTACCTGTACAACTGAGAATCTTAAAGCACAGAGAGGCCAGAAGTGAAAACTGTTACAGGACTAAGTACAACAGGACAGAGATGTGAGAGGAAATCATTGAAAGCGGTACTCTTTGTTTTCTTCTTAAAATTACAAAAGAAGTCACAAAGATGTTACTACAGGCAGCAGTTCACTATCTTGAAAATTGTCTTACTGAAAGTGGTATGTTTTTGCTGTGTTTTTACACATATGTGAGAAACAAATTCTACATAAAAACCAGAAAAGGCATAGAGAAAATGCATGTTATTTGACGTGAAAAATCGAGCCACAGAGAACACATGAAGAAACAGAAGGGTTTCAGGATACCTGTGCTTTCCCATATCTTGCCCGTGGACTCTGAGGGTATTTATGCACAAGATCTTCAAATGCATTCACTGCTTCCTCAATTTTTCCCTGTTAAATACAATTATGTAAATAAGTTTAGTGCACAGAATATTATTTATTAGTGTATTATATTTATTGATTTATGTATGTTGAACTATCCTTGCATCCCTGGGATGAATCCAAATTGGTCAGGGTGTATGATCTTCTTGATGATTCTGTATTCTGTTTGCCAGTATCTTATTGAAAATTTTGGCATCGATGTTCATTAGGGAGATTGGCCTATAATTCTCTTTTTGGGTTGGGTTCTCTTTCTCTGCTTTTGGAATCAAGGTAATGGTTGCTTCCAGAAATGAATCTGGGAGCACTGCTTCCCTTTCAATTTTATTGAAGAGCTTGAGGAGTAGTGGTGTTAACTCTTCCCTGAAAGTTTTGTAGAATTCAGTGGTGAAGCCATCAGGCCCAGGGCTTTTGTTAGTGAGTAGATTTTTTATTACATTTTCAATTTCAAAGGTTGACATTGGGGTGTTTAACATTCTTATATCCTCTTCATTCAACTTTAGAAGTTTGTATGTATCTAGGAATTTATCCATTTTGTCTACATCTTCCATTTTATCGGAGTACAAATTTTCAAAGTATGTGTTTATTATTCTCTGTATTTCCACTGGGCCAGTGGTGATTTCCACCTTTCCATTTCTAATAGTGTGGATTTGAGCCTTCTATTTTCTTTGTTTAAGGAGGTTGGCTAAGGGTCTATTTTATTTATCCTTTCAAAAAAACGCCTCTGTGATTTGTTGATTTTCTGGATCATTTTCTTAGTCTCCATTGCATTAATTTCTGCTCTAATCCTTATGATTTCCTCCCTAGTACAAGCTCTTAGTTAGATGTGCTCCTGTTTTTCTTGTAGCTTAAGGTTCAGCATTAGATTGTTAATTTGAGCTTGCTCTGTTTTCCTGATATAGGCATTCACTGCTATGAATTTCCTTCACAAAATTGCTCTTCATTGTTTCTCAGATAAAGGGTTACTATTTAGAATATATAAAGGGCTTTAAAATATCAGTCCACTGAAATTTAAAGACCCAGTTCAAAAATGGGCATCTGAAATGAACAGATACTTTTCACAGGAAGAAATAAAAGCAGCTAAGAATCATATGAAGAAATGTTCAACATCACTAGTTATTTGAGAGATGCAAATGAAAACAACATTACGATTTCATCTCACTGCACAAAGAATGGCTGCTATCGCAGCATTAGCCAGCAATAAATGTTTGTGAGGCTGCGGAGAAGAAGGAACCCTTCTCCACTGTTGGTGGGAATGTAGACTTGTACAACCCCTGTGGAAATCAGTTTGGAGATTCCTCAAAAAACTACAATTAGAGGTGTTGTTTGACCCTGCTATTCCTCTACTAGGTACATATATAAAAGAATTAAAAGATTCATATACAGTGACATATGTGCACCCATGTTTATAGCAGCTTAGTTTGTGATTGCTAAATCTTGGAAAAAACCCAAATGTCCATCAACTAGAGACTGGATAAAAAAATTGTGGTTCTTCTACATAATGGAGTATTACTGTGACATAAAAAATGATATGTTTAAATCATTTATACTTATGAGGACGCACCTTGAGGACATCCTCATAAGTGAAATAAATAGGTCACAGATGTGTAAATATCGTATCTTTTCTCTGTTATAAGAAAATGAAGATGTAAATGAGTTTTAGAATGTATGTGATATATTGTGAAACAGAAAATACTCAAAGCAAAATGGGGTAAAGGGAGAAAAACAATGAGATTATAATTAAAAAGCAAGGAAACAAAGTTTATGTATACAGGGGGTGGGGTGGTAGGGTGGACAGGGGTATAGAAAAACATGAGAATTAAGTTGTGTCATATACTGGCAAATTCCCATTGCTGAGCACAATCATGATGTGTATATGTAATGTACCAATAAAGATTTCAATTTAAAAAACTTCATAGAACAAACATAATCTATAAATGAACATAATATACTTAACTTTTATAAAGTATCCATGATAATGATGTAATATGAAGTTGTGTTAAAGAAATTACATTTTTGCAGTATATATATTATATTATCCCTCTCACAATATTTATCTTAAAAATGATTATTCTTCCTGTAAATAAATTTAAAGAATAGTAAAAGACATTATACTAAAATTTTTTTTGCCTGTGGCTTTTTAATCAAAACTCTGTATTATTTTCCTGTGACTTACATAAGAAATTATCTTGGCTTTTGTGGTATAAACAACATGAATCAAATCTCTCACCACTCTGGAAAACTTCAGTTTAAAATCTATTGTGCTGGCCTGGAGTCAAGGGGTGGGCAAGGCCGTGGGTCCTCTGGAGGCCAGAGGGAATGATCCGCTGCTAGTCCTCTCTGGCTCCTACTGAATTCTGGAACTTTTTGGCCTATAGTGCACCCTGTTGTTGTCTGCCTCCCTGTCTCCATTTTTCCATCACTTCTCCCCTATGTGTTTGTCTTCATTTAAGGAGACAGGGTCACACAATGTAGTTCAGGTTGGCCTTGAACTCACTACATAGCCCAGGCTGACTTCAAATTTGCAGTGATCCTCTTGCCTCGGTCTTTCAAGTGCTGTGATGACTGGCGTGTGCCACCACACACTGCTTGACTTTGTTTTTGTTTGTGTCAAATCTCAATCTGCTTCTTTCAAAGAAGGATGCATTCAGAGTTTTCTTAGGTAGCCCACAAAAATATTTCTGCTGCAAGATCTTTAATTTAATCAGATCTAGAAAGATCTTCTTTCCAGAGAGATTAACATTCATAAGCCCCAAACGTTAGGGTGTGGGAATCTTTGGGGAAAGCAACTGGTAACAGAGTGTGCAGTCTGCCCTCTGAAGACATGGCTGTTCTGCAAACTACATTCACTTCATTCTGACATCTACAAAGGTCACAAACCACAGCATCCATTCAAATCTAAACTCGCATCTAAATCTTATCAACTCCAAATCCCAAATCTCATCATCTAAATCAGGCAGGATTTTTATGGGTTATGGTTATGTTCCACTGTGCAGAAACAGTCCTCTTCACATACGGATGTAGGAAACTAGAAAACAAGCTATCTAATTCTAAAATATAACAATGGGATAAGCACTGAACAGCACCTATAAGTACTCTTATTCTAAAAAAAGGGAGAAATGAGTTTCTTATTCCAAGCAATTTCAAAATTTGGCCACAGGCCGATTCTATTAAATATCAAGGTCTAAGAATAATTCTCCATGTCTTGAGGCCCTGCCCAGGGTTCTCGGGTCTGCTATTGCCCTCTTTTCCATGAGTCTTTGAATCTAAGACTTGGACTGGTCTTTCCTCTTTACAGAATGACAGAACAGATTTGCAGCTTCTCTTTTATTAGCCTGTTTTGAGTATGCATTGGCTTTCTTTCATTTTTGACTTCTATCTTTTTTAGCCCAAGCTGACAGTATCTGTTTTTATAATACCTTAAAAACCCTTGGATCACTTATACATTAAACAATTAATTACAAGAATCCATACCACTAGATAAAAGGCTCCTCCACATACCCACCGTGTGTGACCTCATCTTTACTTCTGACTACTGCAGAGATGACAGAGTGGGTCCGAAAGTCACAGATGCCCTCTCTTCAGAGGCAGGAGGGCAGCCCTACTCCCGGACTCCTCTCCAAAGCATGGCTTCCTAAAAGTGCATCTACTCCCTACAGCATCTCCTGCACCTGATAGACTGAGAAATTACCAAACATTATGTGTGGGTTCTCTTTCCTTCACAATTTCTGGCTCGGTTTACATGTTTCTTCTCATATTTTACCACAGACAGCAAATCAGAGCCAGGCTGCACATTCAACATTCTCCTTGGAAATCTCCTCCTCCAAATATCCAAATTAATTGGTCATAAATTCTGCTTTCCACTTAACTTTAAGACACACTTTAGATAAGCTTTCTGCCACTGTGTAACAAGGGATACCTTTCCTTCAGTTTTCAATAATATATTCTCATTTTTTCTGGGTACTTGCCTGAAGGACTTTATTGCCCATATTTTTACCATCGCTGTCTCTTTTATGATACTTCTCCAAAGATGACAGCAGCTTCCTCAACTCTGCTCCTTCCTCACTTCCCCAGAACCCTCACCAGAAACATCTCAACACCTATAGCGCTACCAACATTTGAAGGCAATTAGAACTTTTCTATCATGGCTTTCAACATGCCCCCAACCTCCACCCTTTTCACTATTCCAAAGCCACTTCTGTACTTTCAGTCCTTGCTGTACTCCACTGCCCAGGACTCAAATCTGCATTAGCTCCCTTGGATGGTGCTACACCAGATTGTCACAACCTTGTGGTTTAAAACAAGAGAAATTTGTTCTCTCACAGTTCTGGGGAACAGATGTCCACAATTAGTTTCTCTGGGATGACATGAAGATGCTGACAATCCCACACTTTTTCCAGTGGTCCTTGCCTTTTGACAATATTTACTGACTTGTGGTTCTAACTCTCCAATCTCCACTTTTTTCTTCATATAGAATTATCTTATGTGTGTGCCACCTTCTAGTTGTTTAGATTAAATCTCCCTTTCTTATCTCTAGGAATATAAATGCATCTAAGTCATAGGTGGAAACTCCAGGATGAGTTCACCTCAAGATTCTTAACAATATTATTTGCAAAGAACTTTTTTCCAAATAATGTGCCATTTATAGGCTCCAGGGATTAGCACAGAAACATTTTTATGGAGAGATATTTTTATTCTATTGCTTAAATGGCAAATGGCGAAATGACTTTTGTGACTACTACATGTACTACTGCCAGACTGAAAACAGGAATAACACTCTTCACAATGAATTTGATGAAGCATGTTGTTTCTCTGACACCTTCACCATTGTGAAAATACTGTAATATTGTGGCTGTGTCCTAGACATCCTTTAATTCCCTCAGGATAGAGGTTGCATGGCCTTCTGGAGGGAGTGTCCATCCTGCTCTCATCATCAACTGTCTTCAACCTTAATAGGTTTGATTAGTCTGAAATAACTTCCCCTCTAAGGACTTTATTATAGCTCCTAGGACTAATTTTCAATTCTTATTTAAAAGGACACAATGTTTTTAAATATTTGCTTTAAGTTATCTGTTACTCAGCTTATTTTCTGTCCATGTGATAAGAATCTACTGGAAAGGGTGCTCTTGAGCCACAGGTTCTGGCGTAAGGCCAGTGGTCAGGGCTAAAGGACAGTATGACACAATCAAGTAGATGTACTGCAGGATCCATGGGCGTGACATTAGGAAGTTTGCAACCATCAGTGCATCCTTTACTGAGATCACAGCACAATATCTCTGTCTAGAGATATTGGTGGTGGACTAGCCACACGGATGAAGTGCTTTAGTATTGCAGTCTGCTTTTATTTCCCTTTCTTGGTCTAGAAGAAAGTTCAGGTGACTTCACTGCTAGTATGATTTAGTCTGTTATATGAACTGAACTTTTGTGTTAACCTTACTTTGACTTTGTTATGTTTTTTCTGCTTTTTTTCATTATGATTAATAATAAAAAAAATAATAAATGATTGCAAGAAATAAATATCCTTCAGTATATCATTTCAAATAATATAAGGGAGTAGAAACTCTAAACAATACATAATATTTTGAAAAAATAGATCAATAACATATGATCTACATTTCTGGGTGAAAAAAAAAAGGAACCATGTACTTCCCCATAGTTCAGTATTTGAACCTGAGACATGCATTGAGGCTGAACTGGCTGTCCTGGGCCTCCCGTGGCTTGATTGTCAGTTATTCTGTGCACTAAACTGTATCCTTTGAAAGTACTGGCTGTAAAAACAAACTTTAAAAAAGACATAATTATGTTCATGATTCAGTCAGTAATAAGCTCCTGGTTGTCTCAGAAAAAAAAGAGTTGCATGTGTGGCCATTTCCTCCTCCTTTATTTACACTGTGGTAGATCATAGCACTCACAGAGGAAGACATCCTCACTTCTCCAGGTGAGCTGGAGAATAAGACCCCATGGGAGGATCGGGTACCTTTATGTCCCAGTGACCTATGTGCCCCTTGATAACCTTCTTTATGTTCATTATAACTACATAAAAATCCTTCTCTAGAGCTGTTCTCTTGTGCTGTATTCCAGTTACCTGTGCAACTGGTTTACTACATTTTCACATAAATGACATTTAGTCTAGAAAAAAGTAGAGGATGCCAAATGAGGAGAAAGAAGATGATTCTTGCTTCATTTCTATTAAGAAATGCAGATGCATTACAAATAGTATATAGTTTAATTTCCTAAACTTCAGTAAGATAGATTAGAAATCTTTCAGTCTGGTTAAGGTTAGGGAGAGTGAATGATTTTGCTGCAGTATCCTTTGGAGTTAATATCTCTTTACTGACTGGTAGCACATAAGCCAAATCTTGGCTTTGGAACCTTGTCTAGGGTTATTTGTGAAGGTCTTGAGCTTACTGCCTCATTTCTAGTTATAGTGAGGACTCATCTGGTCACATTTCATTTTCTAACGCATGTGCTATTATTATTGTTGGCTATTGTTTTAGTCACTTTGTTTGTCACTAAGCCCACTCCCTCAGACCCACGACTTAAAGGAGTTTATCTGGGTTCACAGCTGTAGTCCAGGGCTGGCTGGCTCCATGGCACAAATGGCCTGCCAGAGGGGCACAATGGAGGGAACTGTATTCCACCTCACAGCAGCCAGGAAGCAGAGAGAGGAGTGAGGGCCCAGGATGGAGATGTGCTCTTCTTGGTCACAGCCCCAGGGACCCACTCTTCCAACCAGGCCACACCTGCCAACGGCACATTCAGCTGCTGGTGGATAAACCTACCAATGTGTATAGTGCCACCTGAGCCAATCATCTTTCAATAGTCCCACCTCTGAACACATGAGGCTTTGGGAGAGCATTTCCAGAGCTAAACCACAACAATTACACACTTACATACATGTGCCCTCCTCTCCTTTTGTAGCTAAGGTCTACTTGATTTAAAAAAAAAAGTATTTTACAGGAAAACTAGTAAGCATCACAGTCTAAATTTAAGTCCAAATAAAGAAAAATAAATTTTAATGAAAAACAAGCAGATGATTAATTAAAGATCTTAAATACATCATAGTGAGTATTTTGGGATCTGATTATTACATGAATATGAACAAATTAGAAGAATAAATAATTTCAATTTAGTGTCAAATAGTTATAAAAACTGTAATATCTATACATGAATGGAAATATTTCAAATTAGCTGATGAGAAAGCAGCTAGAAAATACTCACATGGAAAACTAGGGGTCATGAGGTTAGCTTTTAGTTAGGATGGTAAACTTTTGTGTCATTTCACCTTAGAAATAACTATTTTATTTTTTAACTTTATTTCATTTTTTCATTGAGGTGCTCTAATTAAAAAAACTTCCATTATTGGAAATGTTGATACTTTCTGTTCTTTTGATCTTGTTTGATATTTATTAAAAGCTAGAAGAATCTAGAAGAGTACTTACCATAGTCATTCTTCAAAAACAAGCAAACAGAATCCAAATGGCCAACTGATCTTCCAAGTGACAGAGGTGAGCTAACCCCCACCTGGGTCAGCTCTCCTGAAGGTAATTGACCATTGGCTGTGATTCTCTTACATCTGATTCAATTTACAGGGCATACAGTGCCATGCCCGGGGGAAAATCCACTCTCTTCAAAGGTTATTTCCTTTCTTCTTATTTTTTCTTCTCCTTCTCCTCCTCCTCCTCCTTCTTCCTACTACTACTACTACTACCACTACTATTACTATTAAATAGTGTAATGCTTGAGTTTATTTACAAAAAAAAAAAAAAGAACAAAAAACCCCTGCACATTTCTGTGCAAAACAAAAATACCAACTTACCCTTTTACGGAGTTTTTCTGCAGCATCAAGTTCAGCCTTAATGGTTTTATCAAATTTATTTAAAAGTTTAGGCTTCTTTTGCTTAGCTGAAAGAAAAGAGATTTCTATTTTGAAATTTTTTTGGTCTAGAAATCATAATAGAATAGTAATTTACAAATAGTGCAAAGCACATAGCCTCCTGTTAGTCTTACATACTAATTGCGGAGTGAGCTCATCTAGCTAACCTTCTCCTTTTTTCCCCAGATGGTGTGAGGACACCACAAGTCAGCAGCTACCAAGGAAGATGATATGTCTCTTCCTTACATGAGCACAACTGGTGGTACTGCACCTGACTACACTGCATTTTGTAGATGCCATATTTTTACACTCTGAAGATTCACAACCATCCACTTTCAAACAAATCTGTAGATACCAAGTTTCCAACAGCAAGTGCTCACTTCTGGTCTCTGTGTCCTACTTTGCTAATTCTTCTAGCATTTCATCTTTCTTTGGATTATTAGAGCCACTGTGGTGATGTTTGCAGTGCCATGAACTGGCCCCACACAAGATGGCAAATGTAATGAATAAATGTCACATACACCCTGACTGCTCCAGCCCCTGGCAGTTCCCTTCTCTCTCTGCCTGGAGACCTGATCCCTGAGAAATGCTCTCAGCAAACTTCCTTCCACATTTTGGATAAACTACACCGCCCCATGTTCCCTTATCCTATGTTGTGTGCCATTTCTTATGTTACTTTCTCTATGTAAAGTGGCTTATTGTCTGTCAGTTGAAAACACCTGTCCTTTAACTTAAAACCAAATTCATAAGACATTTCTGCTGATATCACTTACACAGCCTCAGTTTATTTGTACTTTATTTCTATTGGTTTTGATCTCTTTCTCTACCTGTTTACTCAGTTCTGGTGGGTGGCCCATCCTCATGTGGCTTTTATCATAATCACTGATGCACTTAGACCTCTTCCAAACTGCAAATTCCTGCCAGGTGATAGCATGTCTTAAATGCAGACTTAAATAACTTTTTGGCTCTGTGTGTGACCCCAGAACCCAGTGACAGGGAGCCTCTTTCTGATGGAAGTCACCCACAGGTGGGAAGGGTTCCTGCTGGAACACAGCTGGCAGGGCCTGTGGAGTGGGTAGGGATAGAGTCCCCCAGGGTGGAAGTTGGCACCACATGCAGAAGGCTCCAGATAGAGAAGCAGACTGGTGGCAGAGAATGGGGTTGAGGAGGAGCCATGAAGTGTCCACAATTCAAAGAATTCCTCAATTTTCTGACATTAAAGGTTACACATTTCATAGCTTCTACCCTATCCTATCACAAAAGGGAAAGACTCCGTTACCTAAGGACGTCCCTCCCAACACACACTCCTGCACACCGCTTTATGAATGTGTCTTCTGAACATCACCTTATTATAGCTCTCATTTTAATGAGGCCCACAGCATTTGGTTAAAGTTTCTCCTACCTAGGTTTTTTTCTTCTTTTCCCTGAGTGGCACCAACAATTGAACCCAGGGCTCTTGTAATAAGCTACACCCTCAACACTTTTTATTTTTTGAAACAAGTCTCACTAGGTTTCTAAGTTGCCCAGGCTGGTTCAAATTTCTGATCCTCCTGCCTCGGCCTCTCAGTGTGCTCAAATGAGAGACACGCACCACCACGTGCCCAGCTGGATCTTTTGTATCACTCACTCTGTCAGTTGTCATGCTGGGTGCTTTGTGTACACCATCTCTCATTCTGTAACCTCCAGCATATGTAGAGTTAACTTCTTAGATGGCACCACTGGGGTTCTGGTAGGGTCCTTTGGGGTAGAGGGAACCTGAACTTCTTTGTGTCCAACAAAAATAGTTCCCTTCCAGGAGTCTCCTGCTTCTCCCCAAGGGAGGTGCAGGTATATTAAGAGAGGTGTACATATACTGAAGGATCGGCCAGCCTCAAAGAGAACACGAGACAAGCCAGTCCAGACTCAAGGCCTCACTGCCTGCTGCATCCTTCCCAGGAAAACTTAGTTATTATGTGCAGCCTAGAACTGGTGGAAATGTTCAGTTCTGAGATTCAGCGTTAGGAAACGTGTTGCTCCTTATTCTCCAAGATCTCCCCTGCAGTTGGCTCTCATCAGTAACAAAGCCAAGCATTTTTTTTTTTCATGACTCATGCATCTTCACTGATTCTCTGATCTTCTGTTTTGTTTATGCTCCTGGGCTCTACTCTGCTCCCCAAATCTCCAATTCTGCAATGGTTGAATGATAAATGTCTAAAGCAAAGACTGAAAAGACAATAAATAAAGGGCTTCTTGAGCCTCTGTTATTATAGGTTCACATATATGTTGGTGTGGAAAGTGACTCTAATTTGACGGAGAAGTGAATTCATCGTAGTGGAGCTGGTGGTGTTCCATCCCTGCACCAATGTCTCCCTGTTGCTCACTTTATCTTCAACTATCAGTGGAATGACAGGACGGTCTCCCAGACAGCCTGTCACCCACCCGGGAAGAGTTTTTCCAGGCAACATAGTTTCCCCCCAAACAGTCTTCTGTGTTATCAAATTCAAGTTAACAGGAGATTCACTTAAAAGAGGAAAATAAAAACTGACAGAGTAGGACATCGAAGACAGTCAACAGCAAGATGAAATGTCATTAAGGAGACACACTGTATCTTATTGTCACAGTGCTTCAATAATAGCACAAAATAGACAAAGTATTAAAACCTCCTAGCACTGTTACTAAGAAATTACTGTCTTGTTTTTCATCTACCCTATTTAGTTGCTTCCAAATACTGTTCCTTGCTCTGAAGTTCAGGTTTTATATTATTAGGCTATTTTTATTTTAAAATGTATAAAAAGCTTCAAGTGATTTTTCAAAGTACTGAAAACACATAAGTACCCTCTGCCTGGGCACCAGGCTTCCTTCCTCTTCAGGGTAAGCATGTGGTTGCGCTGCAGAAACAGCAGTGAGTCCTGTGGTCATGAACTCTCTCAAGCTGCCTGGCTTCAGTTTTCTCTTCATGAGCCTTGGGCTGGACCCCTTAAGATCTGTTTGATCTTATGCATTACTAATGTTCAGTTGATTTAAATCATAGTTGTAAATAGTCTTTAAGGAATTTGTCAAAAAAGAAGTCATAGAAAACCCACGGCCAACCTGCTGAGTGAGATGTTTCCTCAGAAGAGAAGCTGTGTGCAGAACATGGGACCGAGGACAATTCCTGAGCTCACAGCTGAGGGTATGACCCCTGAGCATTGATCACGAGACCAGTCAGAAAGCACTATTCCTAATCTCTCACTTGAATCTCATTCACATGACCAATCAGAGGGCATCATTCTTTTTTTTTTTTTTTTTTTGAGACAGGGTCTCGCTTTGTGGTTCAGGCTGGCCCTGAGCTCAGCCTCCAACTCACATCACAGCAATCCTCCTGCCTCTGCCTCCCGAGTGC
>PVIR01010856.1:0-48784 GCA_004026965.1 Petromus typicus | reverse complement strand
TCTAAAATTATACTCGGGTGAGTTAAATTCAAGATGTCATTCCTTATACCTAAAAGTAAACACATTCAATATAATTATGTTAATCAAAATGTACTTGCATTCAAGTGTTCTTATACTGTAGATCAGTCCTCCTGGATGGATTTAAATTATATTGACAGAAAACATTCATTTCCACACATCTTCAAATACCAAACAGGTTTCTGAATCTGGTCTTTAGTATGGCTGTTTTGAAAAAATAAAAATAAAGTAATTCAGTCCAGACTGGCCTTATTTTTCCTTTATTCTCTAAGCCAGGAACAATTACTTTTCATTTCAGGATTAAACACTGTAATGTCGCCATTCACCGTGAGGCTCTGGGTCTCAGCATGCCTCCTTGGGTCCCTGCCAGCCCTGGGTGTGCAGGTAGCAGCTGTGGCTGGGAGTGCCTCTCCAGTCCGCATTCCTGGGCAATGAATTTTGCAGCCCTGTTTATCTGATGAAGACCTCCTGGTAGTGAATTGCTCATGATATTGTCACACGGGCCTTATTGAGTGATACAAAAAGATACTGAATATTTTTCCTGCTGGAATGCCAACTGATCCTGGCTTGACCAACCTCTACTCTCTGGCTAATTTCCACACAGGCCTGTGTGCTGAGACCCCATGAGATGCATCCTCATGAATACAAACAGGTTGTCTCCAAGTTCTATCTGTGAGCTGGCCATGAAAGCCTGTTCAGGGAATTTTCAAACATCACTTTTTTCAATTCACCGAGTCTCACTTCTCTGCACTAATTATTTACTACAATTTATCCAGTTGTCTCTCTGGAAATTGACTTCAGAACCTCCCCCTCCATACCAGAACTAAAAGATGCTCAAGTTCCTTATACAGAGTGACATACTTTGCATATAACCCATAAATATCTTCCCATGTCCTTCAGATCATCCTTAAGATTACTTATAATACCTCATACAATGTAAATCTTGTGCAAGTATTTATTTTATTGTATTATTTAGGAAAGAGTGACAAGAAAAAGTCTCTGTGTGCAGTACAGATGCAGTGTTTGTTCCCAAATATTTTTTATCTGTAATAAGATCAGAGCATGCAGATCCCAGGGATACAGAAAGCTGTCTGAACTTTTGGACTGCAAATGCCATCACTAACTTCAGTGCACAAAGCTCTCTAGCTTCCTTCTCTTGAAACCCATGGCTTTCTTTGGGACACCTGGCAAGAATTTATAACATTACTTTCTCATTACTTTGTGTTTTCAATCTATTTTACCAAATCAGATTCTAAGTTCTGTGAGATAGAAGACCACAAGAACTGGAAATATCCATAGAGACAAAGAGAAAAAATTGTACTGAAATATGTTCGTTTTAAACTATCCAGAAAATTGGTCTTATCACACTTAGAAGACTCAACTCTTCTTCTAGAATATGTGACTCCTTCCCCTGCCTGCCCTCTGCTGGAACTGCTGAGCAGAAAGATAGCCAAAGGAAATGTGAAGAAACAAAGGAGTCTCTGATGAAGATTCAAACTGCACAGCCCAGACCTTTGAAACTTCTCGTCACGTGTCTCTGGATAACTGGCAGCTCCTCAGAAGCTCCTTATTTGTTCAGCTATGCACACGCCTGTGGCTCCGCCTCCCCGCGTCAGGTGGACCAAGTGATCCAGCATGACCTCTTCTTCCCCTGTGCTTATTTTATCTTCGCGTCTTTTCCGCGGTTGGCAGATAGCTGATCCTGGTTACGCCCCCTCCCAAGCCCAAGGGCCCTTCCCGTTAGCATCCTGAGCTTCACCGCCTCTACTTGAGAAAGGCATTTCTCAGGGCTTGGCAAAGGCTGTCAATCAGGTAATGCTACACAAGGGACAAATGGGAAACTCTAGACCAGTTTCCTGTTGCGAAGGGCAGCAGGATGGATCCGCAGAGATAGTCAGTATGCCCTCAGAGAGAAGCAAGAGTGAGTGGTCACTCTGTGGCCTGTCCCCACCTGGGAGTGCATGCTATCTCTTTGCCTGCTCTTGATCAGGTGACTAGCTGTATTATGAAAAAAAAAAAAAGTAAAGAAAAACATGAGAGATTTTTTTTTTCATTTATATTCTCTTATTATTAAAAGCGGACACTTTCTAGGGGAAGCAGAATCCATTAGCTGAGTCTTTTCAGTATCTATGCTTAATTAATTTAGGCTGCTTTAATGCAGTTTTATTATGTAGCTTTTAAGAGCTATTCTGGTAAATGCCCATCCCATAAATACTAATACTACTTTATATGTTTGATATCCTTTTGGAAGAGTGAATCTGAGTTATGGTTCAAATACTAACCTACACACAACTCCATCCAGATAATGTAAAGATGCAAAAGACGTTTCCTCATCTTTTGCACATTGTTCAATACACTTGGCAGTGGGGGAAATGGCTCAGATATAACTATGCATTTTAAGTTGGTGGCTGTCAGCTAAATCACCTCCCGAAACATGGTCTTGACAGTTTAACCAAACTACGACTAAATCATTGGCTTCTGCCCTTCATTCCATAAATTAAAACACTAGGCTTTGAATTACTAGAAGAACTAGCATAGTTAGCCAATAAACCTTTCTTATAAAATGACAGCATCTTAATTTATTATATGTATTAACATTTATTCATGCCTAAGATTTCATCAATCAATTTTCTATTATAAAAAAATGTCTCTGGAAACAACAGTGCAGAAACTCTGCGTTCCAAAAGCAATGTTGTGAAGGGCAGCAGGTCTAGCGTTCCGGGCTCATGTTTAAGTAAATTATAGTCAATAACTGTGTGTAGATCCAAGTTAAGCTTGCATTCTTAAAGTATCTACTTTATAAACTGATGCTCTTGGAATGTCAGAATTTTACAAAGAAAATATTTGGATTCCACTGTATGAAAGGGGTGCTATATTTGTTTAATATTACAGCAACCTCCGATATTATTTTAAAATATTTATTTTGCCACTTGGACAGCCTTCTACATTGCTCTGGGGTTTTAGCTTTGTTTACAGAACTAAATTTCAATAGATGGCTCCAGATTAAATGAATATTATATTTGGGGGTGGTTTTATTAATTAGTTGCTTTTGAAAAGTATTTTAAGCTAGTTATTTCTCTGAAATAGAACTCTAAGGACCACTAGCAGCAAAGAGGGTTAATTAAATCACTTGTTAATTTCATTCACTCAACAAAAATATATTTAACATATATCAAGACTGACTTTATCCATAGATACTATTGGTTTGCCTGTCCCCTCCGGAACTCACATTAAAGTTCATCATTTGTCATTGTACCAGTATTAAGAAGTGGGACTTTTACCATACACACACAAATATAAATATAAATGTTAAAATCTGATTGTCAAAACACAAAACGAGATTAATCACCAATTAATATATGAAAATGTGTTGCCAGGAACAGTGAAATAGTTTCATTATTATTCCTCCATTCTATGTGACTATGTGATCATCACCTGTGATTAAAATTGAGGCTGATGTGTGACAAACAAAAAAGAAAAGAAAAAGAAGAAAAATAAATTGAGACCTTTAAGAGCTGATTAGGACTCATGGGCTCTGTCTGAGTGAATGAATTAATGCTGTTTTCATGGAAGTGAATTACTAGCATCGGTGGGTTCCTGACAAAAGCAGTGGCTTGGCCTCATCCTGCGGCCTGTCGGAGTGTGCTCACTTGCCTTTCCGCCATGGCCTCTCAGAACACAAGTCCCTCCTCGGAGGCTGGTGCTGTGCTGCTGGAGGCCCCAATCTCTAGGACGAGGAGCCAAGTAGACTTCTATTCTTTATGTCTTATCCAGTGTGTGGCATTTTTATAACAACAGAAAACAGAGATGATAGGAAAGATAGACATAGCGTTAGGCATTCATAAAGCTTTCAGGAACTCATGAAAATATTTTTATTTATTTTTAAATTAAAAGAAAAATAAAACTTTAAGTCAAAGAAAATATACATAGTCATTCTTTGGAATTCTTGGGGGATTGCGTCCAGGGCTCCCCTCAGCTAACAAATCCTACAGAGACTCAAGTCCCCGTTAGAATAT
Source organism: Petromus typicus (assembly GCA_004026965.1). Lineage (NCBI taxonomy): Eukaryota > Metazoa > Chordata > Mammalia > Rodentia > Petromuridae > Petromus > Petromus typicus. The sequence continues at coordinate 44,750 of PVIR01010856.1, read as the reverse complement.
GGGGTAGGATTTGTAAGGACCCCATGCACAGCCTCCCATATGCCTTAAATCATCTCTAGATTACCTACAATACCTAATACAATGTGAATGGTGTGTAAATAGTTGTAGTATTGTGTTCTTCAGAGAATAAGGGCAAGAAAAAGTCCATTTATATTCAATAAATATGCAGTTGTAAAATATATTTTTAATACACAGTGGGTTGAATCCATTGATGTGAACCTATGGACATAGCAGGCCAATTAGATAAGATTAATATATGCATCTTTATATTGGCATGATCATTAAATGTAATTTTTAATATTGTTAATGAGGGAAGGAGCTCATAAGGCACAAGTTCCCACGACTCATGAAAATCATACTGTAACTCTGAATAGTATACACAAAATTTTCTTTATTTTGGATTCTAGAGATATAAAGCTGATTTAAGACACAACTAATATATCCAAAGTATTCAGAGTCTAATGAAGAATATGGACATAAAATAAGTACATAATTTATAATATTGACAATATTGTTTTTTAGTTGTTTGAAATAGTAATTACAGACTGAAGAACATAGGATTTTACTACAAAATGTCATTTAATACATAGACTGTTCTTATTCTTCTGGATAAATTTATACAAAATATCATTTATATATTATAATACTACATAGGCCATTAGTGTAACTACATATTTGCTTATTTCAAATAACACTGATAACTGCCATCCAGAACTATAAGATAAAATATTCATATTTTATAAGTTCCATTTATCAATAAGACCACAAAGGAAATTCTGGACCCAGTGTATTAAGGATCCAGTGAAAAAATTAGAAATGTCAGCTGGTTCTCTCCAGCCAAACAAAGTTTATTTACTGAGGTCCGTAAGGTCTGAGGCTTCAGAAATGGAACAGAATCCTGACTGGTTTTTTTTCTCTTCATAAAATTTCTCATTATATGAGCCTCAACATTTATGCTTTTCAGTTACTGCTTTTAATGCCCTAATTGGGGTGGTCAGATAGTTCTCCTTAACTTAAATCTTCCTTGTTAATAGTTGAGCCCATTTTAACTTTTTTTTGTTGTCAATTAGAGGATGATTTTAGAACATATTCTAATTTTAGAGCAATTTTACCTGCATTATCTTATTACATGCACAAAAGCTTTTGGAATAAGTAGGACATCATAAGACACTGGCAAAAGCCCAAACTCAGGAAAGCTTGGCTGTAAGTCTGAATTTTACCCATCAAATTGTATGACTTTGGTCATTTTGTTTAACATCATTTGTATCTCAACTTTCTTATCTATAAAATGGGGCTTGGTCTGGCCACTCTGAGTGAGGGCTACTACTACACAGGCAGGCCTCTGTCATAGGACTGGCCCACCTTTCCCACAGCACTTGGCCCTCACCACTTGCATGACCTGCATGGGAGAAGGAACCCCCAGAAACTCCATTTACTTGTTTGCACACACTGAATAAGTATGGAGGCTGTGCTGGGACTTAGGCAGAGGCCTTTGGCACATGACTGCCCTGTCTGCCACCACAAAAAAAAAAAAACCCATTAGTAGAGTGAAGAAATCCTGTTGACTACAGGCATTGGTGAGTTTGTGGAGTCAGTCCCACCTACAGGACCCTGGACTCTTGAAGTGTTCAAGCCTGCAGGAGTGCATTGAGCTCAACTCAGACATTATAGCCTGAACCTAGACAGGGAACGATGGCTGTGTCTTTATGACTAGTCAGCTCTAATCTGCGTGCCCATGCTCTCCACAGGAGATAGCAGAAACATGAAGAGCCCTTTCGGTAGTGTTCTTGGTTTTGTTTTTTGTTGTTGTTGTTGTTCTGTTTCTTTCTTTTTTCCTGATCTCTTTTATTCTTCATTACTTTCTTGTTGCTGAGTCTGTCCAACTTTTTTTTCTCTCAGCTGCTCTTACTTTTACAAGAGAGGTGAAATAGTCTCCTGTTGGCCTGTTACTGTTGAGTACCTCTATTATTCTTCTATTCCTTCATCCTCTCTTGTCCTCTGGTCAGTATCACTTCTCAAAAATTAATGCATTTAAGTCTTCTCTACTTTCTCTTTCTTCTGTACTATTATATGAGGGTGAATATAGTTCACTGCTGTTGTTAGTCTGTTCTGTTTTGTATTAGTTCCTTCTATCTCTTTTGTCCTGGGGTTTTTTTTTCCTGGGGTTTATATGATCTTTATATCTCCTCTAACCTATTTGTAATCTCTCCCTTTCCTTCGTCTCTCTAGTCCCCCAACTTCCTGGTAACCCTTATTCTCAAAGGATGATGTTGCTGTACTGAAGAACCTATACATTATAAACATATTTCTGGTTAGTCCTAAATTTTGACATACAGTCACAGATCTAACTCATGAGGTTAAAGGTATCAGAAAGTGATAACCAAAGTTTGTCATTTCACAGATTGTGTTTGATACTGTTGATGATACTAATTGTATTATGTCAACTGAAATGATGTGATTGTTCTCAAATTCATTCCTAGAAGTACCTATTACACTGATTCCAGAAGAAGAAAAAGACTCAATAAAAAAATAAAAAATTAAAAAAACAGAAAGAAGCTACAGGCCAATATCCCTAATGAACATTGATGCAAAAATCCTTAACAAGATATTGACAAACAGAATACAGAGGATCATGAAGATCACATACTATGGCAAGTTGGATTCATCAAAAGGGATACAAAGACAGTTCAACATATGTATATTAACAAAAGTAATATACTACATTGACAGACTCAAGGATACAAACCAAATTATCATCTCAAAAGATGTAGAAAAAGAATTTAACAAAATCCAGCCCCAATTCATGATTAGGAAAACCTTAAGAAAATTGGAATAGATGACATTTATCTCGAACTGTTAGAAGCTATGACAAAGCAACAGCCAGCATCAAATTAAAATGAAAAAAAAAAAAAAACTGAAACCTTTCACACTAAGATCAGGAACAAGACAAGGATGTCCACTATTATCACTCTTGCTCAATATAGTTTTGGAAACATTAGCCACAGCAATTAGGCAGGAGAAATAAATAAAAAGAATAAATATAGGAAAAAAAGAAGTTAAACTGTCATTAATTGCTGATGACACAATACTTTATACAGATGATCATAAAAACTCAGTCAAAAGTCTGCTAGACTTATTTGCCAGATATAGTAGCATAGCTGGATATAAGGTCAACACTCAAAAATCAAATGCAATTGTATGCACAAACAACAGACTCAATGAAAGAGAAATTAGGGGATCAATTCTTTTCACCATAGCATCCAAAAAATGAAATATCAGGAATCAATTTAACAAAGGAGGTGAAAGTTCTCTACTCTGAAAACTACAGCATTCTGAAAAAGGACATTGAAGAAATATCAGAAAATGGAAAGAAATCCCTTGTTCCTGGGTAAGAAGAACCAATATTGTCAAAACGGCTATACTTCCACAACTACTCCATAGATTCAGTGCAATCTTGGTTGAAATCCCAACAGCATATTTTGCAGGTCTTGAGGAGATAATCCAAAAACTCATCTGGAACCAGAAGAAACCCAGAGTAGCAAAACCAATCCTAGGCAGGGATTACCACAACGTTCAACTTGAAACTATACTACAAAGCTACTGTGATTAAAAAAAAAAAAAAAAACCAACACAGTACTGGCAAAAAAACAGACCCAAAGATCAGTAGAACAGACTAGAAGATCCAGAAACAACCCCATGTATATTAGGCCACCTCGTCTTTGACAAAGGAATGAAACACTTTCAATGGAGGAAAGGTAGTCTTGTTAGCAAATGTTACTGGAAAACTGGGTTTTAACTTGCCAAAGATTAAAGATAGATCTGTCTCTTTCCATACATTAAACTAAAATCAAAGTAGATTAGAGAGCTAAATATTAGAACAGAAACACTAAACTTGCTGGAAAATAGATTAGGTAGAACTCTTGGAGACACTGGCATAGGAAATGACTTCATGAACAAAACCTCAGCAGCATGAGAACTAGCAGAAACAATCAACAACTCGGATCTGATCTTATTAAAAAGCTTCTGCACAGCAAGAGAAGCTATCAACAGAGCAAAAAAAACAATCTACAATATGGGAAAATTTTTACAAGCTGTTTCTCAGACAAAGGATTACTATCTGGAATATATAAAGAACTTTTAAACCCCCCCCCAAATTTAAAGAGCCACTTCATAAATGGGCATCTGATATGAACAGATATTTTTCAGACATAGAAGTAAAGGCAGCTAAGTAACATAAAGAAATATTCAGCATCACTGGTCATTTGAGAGACACAGATGAAAACAACACTGAGATTGGCTACTATCATATAGAATGGCTGCTATCACGAACTCAACCAACAACAAATACTGATGGGGTGACAGGGAGAAAGGAACCCTCCTCCACTGTTGGTGGGAATGTAGACTGTTCCACTACTGAGGAGATTCCTTTAAAAACTAGGACTAGAGGTTCCAGCTGCCCTGCTACACCCCTGCTAGGTATATACACAAAAGAATTAAAAGAATCATACCACAGAAACATATGTGCACCCATGGTTATAGCAGCTCAGTTTGTGATGGCTAAATCTTGGAAACAGCCCAAATCCCAATGAAGAGGAGACTGGATAGAGATGTGCTTTTTTATATATAAAACTGAGTATTACTCTGCCATAAAGAATGATAAATTTGAGTCATTTACACTCAAGTGGATGTACCTGAAGGACATACTCATATGTGAAATAAATAGGACACAGATGAATAAATGCTGTACCTTTTCTCTGATATGAAAAACTGAAGGTGTAAACGAATGCCACAATATGTGATAGGTAGTGAGAAATAGGAAGAAAATGTTCAAAAGAAAGAGGGAAAGGGCTGGTAGGGGAAACTAAAGGGCTGGTAGGGGAATGGCCAGGCGCTGAACCACAGAAGGGAAAGAAAAAAATTGGTAGGAAAAAAAGGAAACAAAGCTTATGTGTATAAGGGTTGGGGGTTGTAGGGAGGGTAGGGGAAGGGGAAAAATGAGAATCAAGATGTATCATGTACTGGTACAAATCCTCAGTGTTGAATGTGATCATATTGTATGTATAAAATGCACCAATTAAGTGGGGACAATGGGATCACTAGTCAAAAAATAGATAAATAAAAATAAAATGGGGCTCATTATTCATGTCTCACAAAATTGATTTAAGAATTACAAAAATGTATGCTAAGCATTCAACCACTACCCAAATGTAGCATCTGCTAACTAAGCAGCAGCAATTAATATTGGCTATATTTAAAAATTAGGAAACTGTATCAGGTATGTTAAATGCCTAGTCCAGTACTGGGCCATTAGGACACCCAGTTATTCCAGGCAAATGTAGCTTTATTTATTTTTTTTAAGGTTTTTTGAGACAGGGTCTCGCTTTGTGGTTCAGGCTGGCCCTAAGCTCAGCCTCAAACTCACATCACAGCAATCCTCCTGCCTCTGCCTCACGAGTGCTGGGATTACAGGCGTGAGCCACCACACCCGGCACTGTGGTACATGGTACTGATTGCTGCTGGGCACGAGTCTCCATGCCCAGTATAGGTATGTGGTTACTGGGGATCAAACCCGGGCCCTTGCACTTGCAAGACAGGCGCCGGAACCACTGAGCTATATCCCTGGCCCCAAATGTAGCTTTATTTTTACCAGGCCTTGTTGACAATAAGAACATAGGATACAAAGAAGATATAGAAGTAGAGGTATAGAAAAGCAGCCATATCAAATCAACCAAATAACATACAGGTGTATTATGAGCATCTTATAGGTACAAGCTGGGCCAGGGTAAATTGGGAGGAATAGAATCTCTACTTGATCACACAAACATGAGAAAGTCTTGGCTGCATTCCACACTCAAGATGTGCATGTTGGTGCTAATGATGTCTAGATTCAGTGGCAAGAACACTTACGGCTCTCACATTATTAGTCCAATTAAGTATATATGTCATTATTGTCAAAGGTACAATAGGCAAGAAAAATAGTAACATTGACTTCCCATAAAATCTAACAGAAAGTGCTGGGGAGTTAGCCCAGTGGTTCTGGCTCATGTCTTGCAAGCGCAAGGACTTGGGTTTGATCCCCAGTAACCAGATACCATACTGGGCGTGGAGACTCACACCCAGTAGCAACCAGTACCACATACCACACTGCCAGACGTGGTGGCTCATGCCTGTAATCCCAGCACTCGGGAGGTAGAGGCAGGAGGATTGCTGTGATGTGAGTTTGAGGCTGAGCTCAGGGCCAGCCTGAACTACAAAGCGAGACCCTGTCTCAAAAAACCTAAAAAAAAAAAATTCTAACAGAAAATTTAGTAATTTAATTAATAAATTTAATGTAGAGTTAGATCAAAGATCTGAGAGATTAGAATCTTAGATTGTCTCTCTAAAATTTCATGAGGCCTGAGTAGACATGTCATATGGTCTGTTCACCAAGAAGAGAGGCCTATCATACTTTTGTTTCCCAAATGTGTTATCCATTGACCAGTGATGGTGAACCTTTTCGGGACCCAGTGCTCAGCTGCTCATGACATCGATGCCTAGCACCACTGCTCCTTTCCCAGAATGCACATGGGCCCTGTGGCCCTGTTATCTGATGGATAGCAACAGTAGAGTAACGCTGGAGTGATTTGGCATGCATGCCCACAGAGGGGCTCTGGATACCCACTTAGGCACATGTGCTTTAGGTTTGCCACCATGTCATAGACTAAAGATTTACATCACTTTTTTAACATACATATTATTTAAAGAATAAAGGGTATTATCTTGGAGAAAGTAGCACCCTCTAAAGAGAATGGCCAGGCACTGACCCACACATAACATCTCTCTTATTTGAAAAATTACAAGATTTCTTGTCCTGTTGGAAAGCATTTCCTTAAGAGCTTGCTTACCACTTTTCCTCCCTATGGAATCAGTTGGTGCAGGATGCACCAAGCAGACATAGAAGTTGGATTGTATGATGAATGGACTTGTCTCAATGTCTTTACTGGGTTATTTAAGACCTTCAGCTGTTTGCTCTTGTCTCCAGTGATCTGGTGCCTTCTCACCATTACATAAATGGAACCATCATGTTGTATTCGAGATGCAGAAAGCTTGTGAGTGGGTGACAGTCCACGTTTTAACTTTTTATGCCAATTTCATCATTCTCCCACCTGCTTCCCATTTCTCCTCCAAGTTTGGCCCTCAATTCAAGGTTGCCTTAATTGATTTCAGGTTTTATCATGAATGTTTCTAGACAACTTTTTTCCTCAAAAGAGTCCTGTCTTTTCATGAACTCAATTTTTCTTCCTGTCTCAAAATTAGAGGTACTTCTTTCTACACTAAATTTTTCCTTCTCTGCCACAGGAAATTACTCGATTTGTTGCTTCATCACTTTGTCTTCTATTTGCATCTTCAGTTACCCTTCTCTACTACATCTTTTGCCACTTGTCCACCTATAAGACTATCCCTTGAAGAAATCATCAAATAAAATCGCATATGGAAAGTAGTCTGCTATTTAAATATGGATGAGTATCATTATTCTGTCTTTCTTCTGTATACTACAATCGTCTAAAAAACATCAGTATAAGGTACTTTTGATTTTACTTTGTTATTGTTCAACTCATTAATTACTGCCTTAAAATATGATCGATGATTCTTAAAATACCTTGTTGAGGGCCTGTATCTGTGTTTACCTTTCTTTTGACACAGTTAACTGTGCCTTCCTTTCTTGGCTTCTGTCATTTCACAGCCTAGTTCACCTCACTTTCCTCTGACCACTCCTCGCTCTTCTTCAGTTGGTCATTTTCTTCTTCATACCTCTAAATGTGCGAGGTTTCATGTATCCTATCCTCTCTCTTTTTCTTCTCCTAAATATGCCTTGAAACCACCTGGCATACCTCTTTTTTTCCCTTCAACTTTTGTTAAGTGCCTGCTCAGAATTTTATCCACTTCACTAACAACCAGACACAATGTACTGCATATTAAAATGAACTCTTACCCTATTATGAATACCTTTTGCCCCATCTTAGCCAAGTCCAACTTTTTTACCTAGTCATCTAGGACTGAAATCTGCACCCACCATTGACTCCTCCCCCTATGCCACTCTCCCATTCCACTGTTTCTGTTCTTATGTTTGCTCTTTTTCTATCACTTTATTTTCTTTCAGATAGAGATCCTTCAGGCCCCTGCAGTAGCACATGACCTATTACTTTGCTTTCTGTGAGGTCATCCATAAGTCTTTTGTGACCATATTCTTCTCTTTTTTGTTTGTTCTTTCTATTTTCTACGCTGAACTTTATTCATAGAAAGCACTAATTACTTTTCTACCAATATCTTTCTCAGAACTTAAATATAGAATGGTCTATATAATTTAACATGCTTGGCAAATAAATCAATGTAAACTGCCTATTTGTTAAATAAGCAGTACCATGACAAAACACATTTCATAGCTATGCATGTTGATATAATTTTTTTGACATAGGGTCTTTCTTTGTAGTTCTGGCTGGCCCAGACTCACTATGTAGCCCAGCCTCAAACTCATGGTCATCCTCCTCCCTCTGCCACCTGAGTGCTGAGATTACAGGCATGAGCCACCATGCCCAGCGTTGTAGTATGTGGTACTGAGGATTGAACTCGAGACCTTGCACTTGTCGTACAGACACTGGACCCACTGAGCTAAATTCCTGGCCCCATGTTGATATAATTTGCACATTCAGATATAGTCATATTAGGACTTTCAACGATATTTGATTCAGAAAGCTGAAATTTAGAGGATCTGACTATATGTCAATGAATGTACACTGAACACGTGGCTTCACTTATTATATTTTCCACCAATCATCAAAATATAATTCCAGTTTGTTCCAACCATATCAAAAACACCAATTTTCAATCTCCAGTATTCAAGCCTTCTCATTTTATTTCTGCATAATCATGTTAATAAAGAATACTGAGGACAGTTTCAGATTTTGCAGTTTTGACATTAAGGACGTTTGATGTAACAACAATGTATTTTACAGCTGTAGAAAAGAAAAACTACAGACGCGCATTATGTGCTTCCATGGAGAGATCTTTCTTAAGAACTGGCTATGTCCTCCTTAAAATCCATCTATTGAGGTCCTAACCTCAATATTTGGAGTCATGGCCATGGGGAGATAATTATGGTTGGATGCGATTCTTCAGGTGGACATCTCACGAGGAAGCCGCCATCTTTATTCAGAGACACCGGAGAGCTTGCTGACTCTCCAACCTAGGTGAAGAGACAGCAAGAAGGCAGTCACCTGTAAGCCAGGAAGAAAGCCCTCACCCAAACCTGACCAGGCTGGCTTTCAGTCTCTAAAAATGCAAGGAAACGAACTTCTGTTGTTGAAACCACCCAATCTATTTTGTTATGTACCCTGAACTGACTAATGTGACCACCAAGATTCATTTTTAAGTGAGACTTTAAAAAATGCCAAAATAATGTACTACATTTGGGGCACAAAGAGAAGAGAAAAATAATCTATACTTGCCCAGTCTTACAGAATATTTCTCAATTTTAGGAAGTTTTTTACATGCGAGAAGCTAGTAATGCTTATTGCCTGTTCTGTAGGGTTAGGATTCTGGCAGGTGGCAGAGGTGGGAAAAGCAATTGGTGTAAATCATTTTTTACTTTTCAACACTTAAACACTGTGAATGTGATATCAATTCAAGAAATCAAATAAAATTTACTTAAAAATAACCACAAACATATTTGATCTGGAAAAACATGATTATACTGAAAGTAGAAAAATGCTGATTTTATGGAAAGAAGATTGCTGATTAACAGAATAATTTTAGCAGAAGTTTGCAATTGACACAGGCATGATTTGAGCACGATACATGAAAAGGAGAAGTTATACTGTGCTGTCTTCTCAGTTCTATTCTGACTTCCTGACTGTGAGGGCAGTTCTGTCTGCTGCCCTTTTCTTGACTCTGCATTGGCTGCTGCCCACAGAGCTTTACGTGTCTAACATGATATGTTCAACTGGAAGTGATGATGACATCATCTTAGGCACAGTTTTGGTAGTTACCAGAGGGTCCGTAATAGCAAGGCCATCTCTTTAAGCTTCCCTTGGTTGGTTTTACATAGAAGGACAACAACAGCTGAGAAAAGATCCGATCATTCATCTGAAAGAGGTCGATGCTTCTTTTAAGAAAACAGAGGTAAGGGCTGGGGAGTTAGCTCAGTGGTTCCAGTAGCTGTCTTGCAAGCGCAAGGGCCCAGGTTTGATTCCCTGGTAACCACATACAATACTCGGTGTGGAGACTCACGCCCAGCAGCAACCAGTATCATATACCACAGTGCTGGGCGTGGTGGCTCACGCCTGTAATCCCAGCACTCAGGAGGCAGAGGCAGGAGGATTGCTGTGATGTGAGTTTGAGGCTGAGCTCAGGACTAGCCTGAATTACAAAGCGAGACCCTGTGTCAAAAAAACAAAAAAGAAAAAAAAACAGAGGTAACTCTTGTTAGAACCTATGCTGGCTGACTACAGTGCAGTTCATTGCTCTGTGTCATTCCAAACCAAAGTGTTCTGTGAAATTCTGATCCTTTCCCTTTCGTTTAACATCTGTTAATGATTTTTTTCTTCTCTGATTTCAGGATGAAGTCCAAATTTCAAAATATGATATTCAAAGATCCTCGTCATGGGTCTTTGCCTATCTCTAACCCTTCTACTCATGTTATGCTATTTCATCATGATTCTAACATGCCTTTCTCGTGGGCCTCCACACCTTAAAAAAATAATAATTTTAGGTCCTGTTGTTTTTGCTCTTTCTGCCACTATGAACTACCACTTTTCTGTCACCCTTCTCTGGAACCAGCCAATTATGGACTGAAACCTTTACAAACTCCTCCTTCTGTCCATCAGACTCCTTGAGAGAGATTCAAGAGGGAGATCTTTGCTAAAGCCACGGTAGACCGCTTCTTAACAAGCCATCCAACTCCCTTCAGTTTGGATGGATGAAGAGATCAAAGCATCACTTAAAAATAACTGCAACCAAGATCAGTTGCTGTGGGGGCCTGTTCTTCCTTGGGAAAGTGTTTTTACTATCAAAGCTGGCTACAAAACAGTATCCTGTGTACTTTTCTATATTGAAATAAGACTGAACAATACCTGCACCATAGATGAATTCTTGATGTTATTGCATGTCATTCTTAACAAATAGGAAAATGTCCCTGGGAACTCTCTCTTCATTATGGTAGAGAGTTTGTAGACTGTTCTTTATTTAATGGACACCTACAGTTTTACAACTGTGAAGCTACTTTGGATTTAAGACAAGACAGAAAAACAACATTACAAATCTGAAGTTCATAAAGCTCCATTAACACTGGCCTATTTGGGAATGAGCATGATAATTTTACAAAATATCTCAAAAATCTCATGTCTACTACTCAAGAAAATTACTGTTCCTACTGTCCTTCCTGCCCAATTTGAGTGCAGGAAGATCAATGGCACATAATTAATATAAATCTTCCCCTAAGAAAGTCCACATGGAAATTTGATCCGACTGGCTATGGATGAGTTATTCTGTTCCAAGACTGAATTATGTGATGAGCATGGGTGTGGTGGCTTAAGAGAATTTTCCCAGCAAGTTTTCTGCCATGGAGTACTGCCTTTTGTTGTCTTAAATATGCAACACTGAAATCTGAAGATCTGGCATATATACCCAGTTACTTGGATTTATCTGATCACAAGTAGGTGTTTATTTGGTTTACTTATTTCAAAAAAAAAAAAAACTAGTAAAAAATAAGCAGTTTATCACAGTTTTGACTAGCCATTAAAATTGTTTTTTTAAAAAAATCCTCTCTCTAAATATATGTATTCTGTTTGTTTGTTTGTTTGCAGTACCAGGGATTAAATTTAGGACCTTGTATTTGCCAAGCAGGTACAGTGCCACTGAGCCATATCCCTGGCCCAAAATTTATGTGTTCTGAATAGGGTTGGAATCTACTGAGAGAGATGTAGAAGAAAAAGTAGATAGAATATTTTTATAACTGTTGGCTTTAGAAGTTCTTGTGTATATTTTTCTCTTTTTTTTAATAGAATACAGATTTTGGGTTAATCTACTGAAATAAATTTTTAACTCTTAAATTGTACTAACTTTTAAAATATTTTACTTGGATTTATAGTATATGGTTTACATGGGTGGATGCCTTTTTTTGGAAACACAATGCAAATAGTCTCATTCCTTAGTTAAGAATATAAAGTGTAATGTCTTAAAATATAGTATTAAAGGGCCAGGAATTTAGTTCAGTGGCCTGGTGCCTGTCTGGGTAGTACAAGGTCCTGAGTTTGATCCCTAGTACCAAAAAAAAAAAAAAAAAAAAATTAACTTTACTAGTATTTTTTTGGTATCCACAGTGATCACATTCACCATAGGATATTTGTACCTGTACATATTTTGTTTTTGTTTTGTTTTGTTTTGTTTTTTGTTTTGTTTTTGAGACAGGGTCTCGCTTTGTAGTTCAGGCTGGCCCTGAGCTCAGTCTCAAACTCACATCACAGCAATCCTCCTGCCTCTGCCTCCCGAGTGCTGGGATTACAGGCGTGAGCCACCACGCCCGGCACTGTGGTATGTGGTACTGGTTGCTGCTGGGCGTGAGTCTCCACACCAAGTATGGTATGTGGCTACCGGGGATCGAACCCCGGTCCTTGCACTTGCAAGACAGGCGCCGGAACCACTGCGCCAAATCCTCGGCCCCTGTACCTGTACATATTATATTTATTCTTCTCTTGTTCCCTGTCCCCTCCCCTCCCTTCAATCTTTCATCCCCTCCTTATATACAAAACCTCTGTTTACATTTTTCTTCTATTATCATTTTTTTCTTTCTCCTTTCTTCCTTTCTCCCTCCTCCTCCCATTTTCCTCTTCCCATCAAATATTTTCTTCCTCCAAATATTTTCTTCCCATCAAATATTTTATTCCTTCCTATTTTCTTCCTTCGAATATTACTTCCTGATACCTATCATCCATTTTTGTACTTATTTACACTTTTGCTTTTTCACACAAGAGAAATAATGTGAGTTATCTTTTTACTTAACACTCAAACATTTATTTCAAGGTGTCAAGGTAAGATAAAATCTACCCTATTAGGACATTTCCAGTGTACAATGCATTACTAACTTTGTTTCTATAAATGTTTTCCCTGTACTCTGGCATTGCTTTCTTTTTTAAAAATTATATTTTATACATTTTATGTGTACGTTATAAGAACACTCAACATTGACAGTTTGTACCTGCACATGATGCATCTTGATGCTCATTTATCCTGCCCTCCCTACAGCCCTCACCGTATGTGCAAGCTTTGTTTCCTTTTTTCTATTTTTTTATTTCCCTTCTTTACTTACTCTTGCCCCACTTTTCCCTTTTCATTTTAAACATTCTCTTCCTATTATACACTTTGGAACATATTTATACCTTCAGTTTTCGTATCAGACAAACAAAAACAATGTGATATTTAAATATGCATATCTGATTTTTTCATTGAAAAGCATAGTCTCACAGTGTATCCTTTTACCTAAAAATGTCTCAAATTTAGCTTTCTTTATAGGACAGTAGTACTCCAATGTATATAAAAATTACATTTTCATCCATTCCTCTATTGATGGTCATCTGGGCTGTTCCCAAAATTTAGCTATTACAAATTGTACTACTTTAAAAATAAGTGTACATATATCCTGAGATATATGCATTTAACTCTTTCAGGAAGATGCCAAGAAAGAAAATATCTGGGTTAAATGGAATCTCTAGTGTTAGTTTTGTTTTTTGGGGTTCGGTGTTTTTTTGTTTGTTTGTTTGTTTGTTTGCAATACCAGGGATCAAACTCGAAACATTGTGCTTGCCAAACAAGAATGGCACCACTGAGCTACATCCCTGGCCCTAGGTTAATTTTCTGAAGAATCTCCATACTGATTTCCATACTGACTGCACCAATGTGCGTTCCCACAAATAGTGGAGAAGGATTTCTTTCCTCCTATAGCCCGGCCAGCACTTGTTATTTGTTCATTTCTTCTCTCCTCTCTCTCTCTCTCTCTCTCCTCTCTCTCCCTGTCTCTCTCTCTCTCTCATCTCTCTTTTGAGACAGGGTCTTGCTTTGTAGTTCAGGCTGGCCCTGAACTCATCATGTAGCCCAGCTGAGCCTCAAACTCACAACAATCCTCCTGCCTCTGCCTCCCAAGTGCTGGGATTACAAGCGTAAGCTATCACACTCAGCATTGTGGTATGTGGTTACTGGGAATCGATTTCAGGAACTTGCTCTTGCAAGGCAGATGCTGGAATCACTGAGGTAAATACTAGGCCCATCATTTCTTGATGATAGCTGTTCTTTCTGGACTGAGATATAATCTCACTGTTATTTTAATTTGCATTTCTCAAATGAGCAAAGATATTGAACATATTTTCATATATTTATTTTCTGTTTGTACTTCTTCATCTGAGAAATGTCTATTCATTTGAGATGTCCAGCTTTGGATTAGGTCTTTAAGCTTAGGGAGGATGTTTGGGCCTTTTGTCAAATACAGGATAACTGGGTGCATATGGAGTTGTATTTGCATCTTCTGTTCTTTGGATTTGTTATTCTGCTAGTACATGCTGTATTTACTATCGCAGCTTTGTAGTTTAATTTTAAGTCGGGGATTGTGATGCCCTTTCTCTCCGTTCTTGTCCAGAACCACTTTTGCTATTCTAGATCTCTTCTTTTTCTGAATGAATTTTAGTATTGTTTTCTCTAATTCTATGTGGTATGCTACTCTGATTGGACTTGAATTAAATCTGTGTAGGACTTTTAGAAGCATGGCCCTTTTCACTAGGCTGATTTTGCCCATCTAAGGACAAGGGCTATCTTCCCGTTGTCTGATATCCTCTTTGATCTTTTTCATAGCACTGCAGTTTTCAGTTTAGAGAATGTTTTACTTCCTTTGTTAGACTGATTCCTAAGTGTTTCATTTTTCTTGATGTTGTTGTGAAAGTTGTTGTTCCTCTAATTTCTCTCTCAATGAGGCCGTTATTTGTGTACAGGAAAGAAATTGATTTTTGAGTGTTGATTTTGTTGCCAAATTTGGTTATTAAATCTAGGATTCTTGTTGGAGTTTCTGGGGTCTTCTATGTGGAGTATTATATCATCCACAAATAATTATATTTCAACTTTTCTTTCTTATCTTTATTTCTTTTATTTCTTTCTGTTGTTTAATTCCCATGGCTAATATTTCTAGAACTTTTCTGAATAGGAGTAGTGATAGTGAGTATCCTTGTCTTTTTCCTGATTTTAGAGTGAAAATTTTCAGGTTTGACCACTTAGTATGATGTTGGCTATTGATTTGTCATAGATGGCTGTTATAAAATTGAGAGAAAGACCTTCTATTCCAATTTTCTGTGTAGTTTATTTTTATGATGTATGGATGTTGGACTTTGCTAAATGCTCTTCCTGCTTCTCCTGAGATGATCACTTGGTGTTTGTACTTGGTTCTGTTAGTTTGATGTATTACATTTATTGTAATAAATAAATATGTATGTATTGACCTTACATACATTGAACCATCCTTGCATCCCTGGATGAATCCTGCAGTCATAGTGTGTAATCTTCATAATTATTTGGTGCTTTCTGTTTGTAAGTACCTTATTGAGGATTCTTGCATTTATGTTAATTAGGAAAATTGGCCTGTAGCTGTTTTTTTGCTTAGATCCTTCTCTGGTTTTAGTATCAGGGAAATGCCTATTTCCAGGAATGAGTTTGGGAGTATTATTTCCCTTTCAGTTTATTTTTTAAAAATTTTTGATCCACAGATTTATTACTTTAATAGCATATTAAGCATTAAAAACAATACCAAGTCCTTATAAATGTTTACATACAAGGACAGTCACCCAGAATGTATTTTACGTCATTATTCTATCTTAATGTGCACTATAAACAACATCAGGATGCATTCATCTACCCTACCATCCCTCCTCATTTACTTTCAATTTTTTAGAGTTGGAGGAGTAGTGTCTTTAGATCGTCTCTAAATTTCTTATAGAATTCAGCAGTGAATCCATTAGGACCTAAGCTTTTATTTGTTGGTGGTCTAAAAAAAAATTACTTCAATTCATTGACTGATATTTAGTTATTTAGAATTTTCATAGATTCTTGATTCAGCTGTGGTAATTCATATATATATATATATATGTAGGAATTGGTCCAGTATTTTGTGTTCTCCATTTTATTAGTGTACAGAATCCATTGTGATTCACCCTTTTCATTCTTAATTTCATGGATTTAAGTATGTTCTTTCCTTTTCCAATAATATTTGCTAAAGGTTTGTCTATTTTATCTAATTGTTCAAAGAATCAACTCAATTCATTTTTTGTATTATTTTCTTAGTCTCAATTGCTTAGTCTCAACCTTAGAATTAATTTCTGTTCTAATCTTCATAATTCTCTTTCTTGTAAGAGCTTTGAAATTAACTTGCTGTTCTTTTTCTAGAAGCTTTAATTTTAGTCTTAGGTTATATACTTGAGCTCTTTCTGTTTTTCTGAAGCGATAATTTATCACCATAAATTTTTCTTGTAAGAGTGCTTTCATTGTACCTCATCAGTTCTGACATGTTGTACTAGTGTTATCATTTAAAAGTAGCAACTCTCTACTTTCTTCTTTAATTTCATCTATGACTCAGTGATTATTCATGAGGGTGTTTTTTAAATCCCATGTGTTTATGCAGTTTTTGTGGTTTCTTTTGCCATTGATTTCCAGTTTTATTACACAATGAGCTGACAATATTCAGGGTATAATTTAAATTCCTTTGCATTTACCTAGCATGTTCTATGAGCTAGTGTATACCCTATTGTGGAGAAAGTCCTGTGTATAGTAGAGAAGGAGATTAGAAGCACGATTGAAGGATAAAGGAAGATCACCCACAATTTGAGAAACTCATGAGGAAAACTGGAGAGAAAGAAAGAAAAACAAAAGAAAAATGTGAACTACACAAAACCCAAAAAACCATGTTAGTGCTAATGAAAAAAATAAGAATAATAAAGGAAAATGAAAACAAAACAAAAGAAAAAAAATGAGGCTTCACAGTGATTTCAAGCCTACGGTTTCTTCTGGGTCTAACCCGTCCCTGCTAGACAGAGAAAGCAGAAGAGCCCAGATCCATTCTGGGTGATCCAACAAGCCTGCAGTGGGATTCGGGGGTGGAGAAGGGGGGGAGGTGCTTGTTCTGGTGCTTTCAACTCACAGATGTTCAGGCTGATCCTGCTGCGGTTGTGGGCTTGGGGTTGAGTTGTTCAGCCCACAGCACTCTGGGTATCTCTTGCCAGCTTGACCTCTGCTCCCTGACCCTGCATGTCTCTCACAATTGTACCTCACCCAGTCCCTGTAAACCCTGAGATGAAGCCAGCTCACAGCTGCTTCAGTCCTGGATGTAGTCAGCTGCTCCGAAAGTGGTGTCTGGCCAAGCCTTTTCTCCAGGGGATGCGTGGGCTGGAGCTACTCAAGACCTGTCACCATTCACTGCGGCCAATGTCCTATTCCACTAGTGCATTTCTCCACCAAAGCCTTTTCAGTGAGCTGCCTTCACTGTGCCTCTGCAGTTCCAAGCCTCTTCTGTCGTGCTACGAGACAAGAGTCAGAGAGAAACTACAGTTTGTCATCTCTTTTTTCTGCATTGAAATCTGTCTCTTCACTTTCCCTGTGAGCTGCAGTTCTCCCTTCCAGTCCTTCCTGGATCCCAGGGATCTACCTCACTCTTTTTCTTCCCCAAATTGTTATATTCCAGTGTCTGGATGTAAAATCTCAGAGAGGCTCATTTGCTGTTGCTTACGGATGTCATTTTCATGCCTCTGTCAATGCCATTTCCATTTTTTGGCCTACCCTTCTATTTGTTCCTTTTGCCAGGGCTTCTGCACACTGAGATGAATGTATGGGTGTGTTTTCTTGTATCACTCTATATTTATTAAACTCTGTATTTATTGGATTCTCTGTGTTTTCTCATTTCCCTCCTGAACCTAAGTTCAGAGAGCTATTACATATTCATTTTGCATCACTATTACCGGCACCCACTAGGCACTCGACAGTTGAATGAGTGAATTCATATATAATCTGCCTGATGCTTTAAAGACAGAAATATTGCTATATCTTTTAATAAAATCAAGCCATGACTGTGGGCAAATGGTTGGCAGGAGGATTCCAACTCTTCGCATTAATAGTGTTACTCAGCCTCAGATTGACTTATAAGAGATTCAGTCTGTCAGGATAACTCTCCCATCATTCTTTTGATTTGGGGTGAAAATTTTCAATTCTGTAGCTCTGTGTGGATATTATTTGAAAACTCTGACACGCTAGGTTATCTCTCCTATGGCCCCTTCTGTTTAGAAACATTTGATTTCTAACAAATCTGAACCATTAATAGCAGCCCTTAATCCACTGGACTTTCATCCTTATCACTCAAAAACCACATTTCTTATGCTCCATGGTACTTAGTTACATATCTATCAAATCTCCATGTGGAAGCAAGGCTTCAGCCAGACCTTAGCTCCCCTTTGTAGACCAACGAGAAACAGCAGCAGTGTGATGCACTCGATCACAATGTAGATAGCTTTCTTTCTCAAAGATATCCTTTAAAATGTTGTTAAATTTTCATAAAACAACCTAATAATTTATAACCAAAACAGTTCACTTTCCAAGCTACAGAGGCCAATTCTGGCAAGTTTTAGCTATGTCAATAAAATGCTGTCAAGATTTTAGAACTAGGCTCATTATCTTTAATTAATTTGCCTTACTCTAAACAAAACAGATAAAAATCAATTCTTGAGCCCCGGCTATTCAAATATATTTACATAATCATGATGCAATTCATAGCTTGTTTTCAGATTTTACTAACTTCAGTTGTCCAATAGGTGCTCTTAAAGTGTGTCCATTGACACATCTAGTGTGTTAATACTCATTTTTCACATTACTGAGGATTGTAACAAGACAGTTTAACAAACATGTGAGCACAGCCTGGCATTAGTTTCAAAAATAAGTAGCACATTTGATTGTGGTGGCACATGGCTGAAGGCAAAACTCAAATCTAACAGAATTCACTGAACTTTAGTTCCAATGTCATTTTTTACAAGGTTTGAGGATAAAAATTATGGGAGTCATGGAATATTTTTCCCATCTTGTGTAGTTGGCACTCACCAGATCTACAGAATCTGCAGATTCACCATCCTTAAGGAGCCATTGTGTTAATTAAATAATTAATAGAGTTATGTTTAACACCCGTGGTTCTCCTGTGGCTTGCTCTTGGGATTGCCTCATCCTTCATGAACTGAAAAGCATACCTTGGCTGTCTTGATTGTTCTTAATATAATGCTTTACTTAATTAATCCACAGAATCATTTATTGCACAGCTTTTGTTTCCTTGCCTATTGTCTTTGTCCAAAATTGCGATATAGCAGAGGGCAGGACCTGAGTATCCTTATTTTCTGTGAAGTCTACACAACATGTATGAGATTAAACAATAAAGATTACTTTTATGTGATGATGCTGAAGATGAGAGCCTATGGTAAAATGATGCATTATTTAATATTTAAAATGACAGTTATGAAGCTCTCACTGTCCTGGTCCAAGTACCCAGTAACCTGTGTCAGTTACTAGTAAGTTTAGTATCATATGAAAGCAGTGATAAAAATGTTCTAAATAATCACCTTCTACTGATTCACAATGTACATGTATCCCTTCAATTATCCATGTACTTTCTTTTAAAAAGTATTTTTTAAAATTCAAATCTTTATTGGTACATTATATATATACATCATAGTCATTTCCAGTATTGAGAATTTGTACAAGTATATGATATAACACAAATTAATTCTCATTTTTTTCCCTTTCCCGTACCTACCCTACAACTCCCTGCCCCCTATATACATAGGCTTTTCTTTTTTTATTATTATTATCACCACATTATTTTTCCCCTCACTATTTACCACTACATCCTATTTCCTTTTAGATATTTCCCATTTCACAATATCTACTATGTATCTATGTACTTTTGATCAAGGGCTCTGTTTCAGGCTCTTTTATAATTTTTTTTTTTTTTTTTTTTTTTGTGGTACTTGGGATTGAAGCCAGGACCTTCACAATGAGCTACATCCAGCCCTTTTTAGAATTTCAAACAAATGTTTAGATACAGTCTTGCTAAGTGGCCCAGGCTGGGCTTAAATTTGTGATCCCCCTGCTTCAGCTCCATCTCAGAATGCCACCATGCCTGGCTGTTTTCATTTTTATTGCTTTAGCCGGAGGCTGAAATGGCGGATTGGAGATCAAATTAGCTAGTTTCCTACATATTGGCCATTCTGATGATAGGGTTATTGTGAGAGATTTTTGTGGAATTTAAATCTTGATGCTGAACTGGCATCCATAAGTCAGCGTGGACTGAGTGCATTGAATGTAAAATCACAGAGGAATTTATTTTTGTTAGAAGTTCTGTTTGGGGGCTGGGGAGTTAGCTCAGTGGTTCCGGCACCTGTCTTGCAAGTGCAAGGACCCAGGTTCGATCATCGGTAACCACATACTACACTAGGTGTGGAGACTCAACACACAACAGCAATCAGTACCACATACCACAATGCTGGGTGTGGTGGCTCACGCCTGTAATCCCAGCACTCGGGAGGCAGAGGCAGAAGGATTGCTGTGATGTGAGTTGGAGGCTGAGCTCAGGGCCAGGTTCTATTTGGTTAGTTTGACAGCTCTTGTATCCACATGAGAAAATTAAACAGTTCATTTTGATGATATTAGCAGACCTCAGTGGAGGAAGCCTTAAGGGTGGGATGTAATTCTAGAACTGAGGAATTCAACCTTTGTTCTAGTTTTTCTTTCTGTCAGCCTTGTCAGCAGGAAAACTGTCAAGGATGATTTCAAATGACTCGTCATTGGCAGCAGTCTCCCCACCCCAAAACTGCTTCTCTGTCTCTTCGTGGGAAATGCTCCTTGCTACGCGGCGTTAGCTCACGCACGGCACACAATTCACTACACCACAAGATAGAAAATGGTCCCGTCTTATATGTTATAAATGAGATATAATATTTAGTAAAAATACCTAGTGGGCAGACAGATGGATCAAAGTATTTCCCAAATTGGCTAGGTATCAGTGGAGTCAGTGATTTTATAGTTAAGTTCTAGAACTACAGCCTCTTGGTCATTTGCCTCCGA
Source organism: Petromus typicus (assembly GCA_004026965.1). Classification (NCBI taxonomy): domain Eukaryota; kingdom Metazoa; phylum Chordata; class Mammalia; order Rodentia; family Petromuridae; genus Petromus; species Petromus typicus. The sequence continues at coordinate 23,591 of PVIR01010856.1, read as the reverse complement.
TGTTCTTCCAAGAGAGATTAGGAAATATTTGGCCTACACAATTTTTCAAATGTACCAAGAAGTACATTTTTCTAGCTCTATTAATATTGCTTCTACTTAGAGGACTCACATATTTCTTGATATTTTTAATTTTTTATAGAGTATAACTAAAAAATAAAATCACATTATTTAAGGTACAGATTATAAATATATTATGTATATATTATATCAAGCTAGCATAGTCATCATCTCTGATACTTATAGTATTCTCGATTTTCCTTGCTTAAAACATTTTTAATACCATAAGTCAAAACACACTTAAATAAAAAGAAAAATTTGATCAGCATCTCATTATTGGATACAGATAAGAAGCAGTTAAGTAGACACTATTTAGATGATTTCTTGAGGATACAGAAATGCATTTTTGCAATAAAAAAGCTGGCACTGTCATATACACTATTTTGTAACTTCCTGTTTCACTCACTGGACTATATGGACACTTTTTTTCCTCAATATATTCATACTTGCTTCTGGATTCCTTGATGTAATTAATAACTTTTTTTTTTTTAAGATAAGGTCTTGCTTTTGTAGTTCAGTCTGGCCCTGAACTCATTATGGAGCCCAGGCCAGACTCAAACTCACTGCAATCCTCCTGCCTCTGCTCCTGAATGCTGGGATTACAGGTGTGAGCCACCACGCCCAGCTTTGTGGTATATGGTTACTGGGATTCGAATTGGGGACCTTGCGCTTGCCAGGAAGACACTGGAACCACTGAGCTAAATCCCTGGCCTTAATTAGTAACTTTTAAAATCCCCTTTATCACCTTCTTTTATGCCTCTGGCCCCCTGTTCCCTTCCCTTGACCTAATAACAATCCCTCTTCTCCTTTCAGACAATCTTTCTAAAATTCCATTTTAAATGTTCACAAATTGAGTTTCTGATAACATTTCCCTTTCAAGAAAAATCCATAAAAGCAAAACACTTCAGGTTGCTTAGGCACTTGAGTCTTTAAGTCATAGAATTAGAAACTTTCCATTTCAGACATGGCAGAGATCAAATAGTATCATAAGCTGTCAGGTGAATTTTAGCTTTGACTCCTATAATCAGAGTGAGTGTTGTGCTTAATGAGTGAATGAGCTGAGAATGATAATGAATGAGGCCTCTTCCATGGGCTCCAACTGCTCAGATTTCTTATATGGTCTACAATCCCTTGTGCACAATTCAGAAATTCAAAGGAACTCCACGGCGTAGTACTTTTTGTTACACATTTGGTGGCCAAAATTGATATGAAGTTTATAATCCATATTCATCTCAATTAATAGAAATATTACTATTTGATTATAGGATGCCATCCCAGACCCACTGAGCCATTATGCAAAGAGATACTCACCACACTGTTGTCTTAGAGTTGAGTTTAAAAAAAAAAAAAACTAAATGTTAAATGTATCTGGTAATAAAAATTTTAAGACTTTTTAAAAAAAAATCAGTAAGGGTAAATTCATATTAACTCTTAAACCAGCTCATGAGAGTAGTAGCTATTCTCCTATCTTTTATGTAACTACAATAAAACACTTCTCATTACATAGTAATAATTTGTTCTCAGTCTTTCCTTTGGAAACAAACTTACAACTCTTTTTTTTTTTTTAGGTTTTTTTGGAGACAGGGTCTCGCTTTTGTGGTTCAGGCTGGCCTTGAGCTCAGCCTCCAACTCACATCACAATCCTCCTGCCTCTGCCTCCCGAGTGCTGGGATTACAGGCGTGAGCCACCACGCCCGGCACTGTGGTATGTGGTACTGGTTGCCGCTGGACACCCAGTATTGTTATGTGGTTACCGGGGAATCGAGCCTGGGTCCTTGCGCTTGCGAAACAGGCGCCGGAACCACTGAGCTAACTCCCTGGCCCCTAAACTTACAACTCTTTCAGATAAATTATCCTTAAAACAATACTTATTGTTTCTGATTAGAACACAAATATATGCACCTTAAAATTTTGGAAAGGATATTAAAGTTTGAAAATAAATCACATATAATCTCACTTCTAAATTGCTATTATATTTCATTAAATCTTGCATTCAGAAGCACTATTTTAAAGTCTGCTGTTTTGGTTTGGCTCAGAAATGTCCCCTCTGTTTCTTATATGCAGAAGTGGATCTATTGTAAGGTGATTGGATCATGAAGGCTCTAATATCAAAAATTAATCCATTGATAAGATCACAGTTTGATGGTGTCGTTGGGAGATGATGGAAATTTAGGAGGCATGGAGTTGAAGGAAACAAGTCATGGAGGGGTGACCCGGGGAGCTTCTTACCCAGTTCTGTCCACACATCCTCCTTTCTGACTGCCTGAAGTAAGTAGCTCTCCATTGCTATGCGCTTCTGCCATGATGGTTTTGTCTCCCTGTGGACCTAAAACGGATGGAGCTCATCAGCTCTGAGCCAAATAACACCTTCTTTTTGCAAGTTGATTTTGTTGGTATTTTTGTAATAACAGTACAAAGCTAAACACTGATATATGTATGGATATAGTATAATGATTTAAGTACTTTCTGATTTTAGGGCTTTACAGTTGGTTCCAATAAACACTTCCCAGAAGAAAAAGTACAAATGGCCAATATATACATGTAGAAATGCTTGACATTGGCAGCCATTAGGGAAATGAAAATTAAAACAGCACTGAGATTCCATCCTACCCTAGGAAGAATGGTTGTGATCAAGTAATGAGATAATAAGAAATGCTAGCAAGGTTCCAGGAGAAAGAGGAATCCTTCCTATATTGTTGATGGGAATGGAAACTCATACCACCACTATGGAAATCACTACATATATATTTCTTTCTTCTTTTTTTTTTGAAACAGGATTTCACTTAGTAGTTTAGGCAGGCCATTAACTCACTATGTAGCCCAGTTCAGCCTCGAACTCATAGCAATCTTCCTGCCTCTGTCTCCCAAATACTGGGATTACAGGCATGAGCCACCACGCCCTGCATTGTGCTATGTGGTTATTGGGGATTGAACTCAGGACTTTGTGCTTGCCAGGCAAAAGCAGAAACTATTGAGCTAAATTCCCAGCCCACTATATACATTTCTAACAAAAGTAAAACTATAAAATCACTTTGACCCAGCTATTTCTTTTCTAGATATCTTCCCCCAAAGAGTTAAAGACATCATTTTATGATGATATGGTACATACAAAGCCATGTATTTAGCAGCATGATTCATTATAGTTACCCTTTAGAAACAGTGTATATATCCATTAATAAATGAAATAATATGGAAAATGCAATATTTACTCACAGAGGAGTACTATTCTACCAAAAAAAAGTACAAACTAGAGTCATTTGTAGGAAAATGGTTGCACGTTGAAACTGTAAAATTTTTTTTTTTTTTTTTTTTTTTTAGGTTTTTTGAGACAGGGTCTCGCTTTGTGGTTCAGGCTGGCCCTGAGCTCAGCCTCCAACTCACATCACAGCAATCCTCCTGCCTCTGCCTCCTGAGTGCTGGGATTACAGGTCTGAGCCTGTAATACGCCTAGCACTGTGGTATGTGGTACTGGTTGCTGCTGGGCATGAGTCTCCACGCCCAGTATGGTATCAGGTTACCAGGGATCGAACCTGGGTCCTTGCGCTTGCAAGACAGGTGCCGGAACCACTGAGCTAACTCCCCAGCCCGAAACTGTAAATGTTAAGCAAAGTAAATCAGATACACAAGTTTAAATATCATATGACTATTCTTAGATGAGAAACTTTATAACAAAAAACAAAATAAAAAATAAATAATACGAAGTAGAGAGAAAGATCTTTCTCAAATGGGAAGGACATCAAGAAATGGAGGGCAGAGGGAGGGGAAGAAGGGGTAATAAATGGAATGAAGATGTGGAGCAACTCCACACAAGTTATATAATCATGTACTGCAAAAATCTGCTAATATATCGAAGCTTAGAAGACCATGGTGACCTATGTATTGTGGAGATTGACTATACTCAAACTCTGCCTGCACAATTTAGTAGCTTAGTGAGACTTGTCTCAAAATAAAAAACAAAAACATGGTTGGTGATGCAGCTCAGTGCAACAGTTGTGGGTTTAATCCCCAGAACAACAACAACAGAAAAAGATGAATATAGAAACTGCTTATTAGTCCAATTATTAGTCACAGTGCCAAGCGCAGTCACTCCCTATAAAAGAATTGACTGTTTTCATCTAAGATTATAGTCTGAATAGGCTTAATTAGGAGGAATATCAAAGAATGAACTTGAGAGTAGATACATTAGGTTATGGAAGGGAGCATTTTAAGTGTGGGCTGAGAGGCAACAAGCGGAAGAGGATTGCTAAGAGTATGTACGGTGGGGAGAGGAAGGCATAGAATTTCTAAACTAACCTTGGCTGTGTTGCAGCTAAATTCACCGACAGAAGTGTTGAGCCATCTACAATAGTTTAGTTCGCCCACGCTTGTGAAGAAGGGGCTGTTTCATGTTATGTTTTCTCTTTTAATTGTTCACAGTTTTTCCTAAGGGAGTAGGCATCTGCTCTTTGAATTTAATTGAGCGTCTGCTTTGGAACAGTGTGACAAAGAAATAGTCTCTTGCTAGCTTTCAGTATACAGTGTAGAGGGGGGACAATCATTTCTGGACATAAGGCAGATCTGTGTGAGCGTTTCAGGACAAGGAGGAACCATGGTACAGCCAGACCACTGCCTCACACAGGTCCACGTAGGAGCCGGAAGTGACTTTTTACCCAACTGAGGTCAAGGCAAGGTCCAGCGTAGCTTCAGCTATCCAGCCGCCTGGTGTTCTGAGGATCCTTGCCTGGACTCCGCCTCTAGGATGCTTCTTTCCATGACATCCAGCACCTTCCTGATCTGTGGCCAGAACTCCTCTACTTTCAGACTGGTGAGCACCATTTTAATACTCAGTAAGCAATTAATTCTGCGACCACAGTGTTGTTCACCTAATTTGTTTAATTTAGTTAAGCAGTTAATTTCCTTCTGGTATCCACATAAAAGAAAAACAAAAGGGAAGAAAAATAATCTCAAATTCTTAACTACTTTAAGATTTTCAGGTGCCACCTCTTGGGCAATAGGGAACCACTGAAAGAGAAAAAAAAAAAACCAAAAACAACCTATATTGAAAAATTTTTACTAGCTGTTTTTCAGACAAAAAACTACCATCTAGAATATATAAAGAACTTTTTTTAAAAAAAGTCCCCCCCCAGCCCAATTTAAAGACCCAATTCTAAAGTGGACATCTGAAATGAATAGACATTTTTTTCAGAGGCAGAAGTAAAGGAAGAGAATACACATATAAAGAAAATGTTCAACATCGCTGGTCATTTAAGAGAAGCAGATGAAAACAACACTGAGATTTTATCTCATGCCACAAAGAATGGCTGCTATGAAGAAACTGACCAATAACAAATACTGGTGGGGTGTGGGGAGAAAGGAGCCCTTCTCTACTGTTGATGGGAATGCAAACTGGTGCAACCATTGTGGAGATCAGCATGAAGATTCCTCAAAAAACTAGAATTTGAGGTCCCATTTGACCCTGCTACTTCCCTGCTGGATATATTGTCAAAAAAATTAGAAGTATCATACCACAGCAACTTAAGTACATCCATGTTTAAAGCACCACAGTTTGTAACAGCTGAATCTTGGGAATAGCCCAAATGACTATTAACTGGATAGTGGATAAAGATTTTTTTTTAATATAATGGAGTATACACAGCCATAAAGAATGATAAATTAGAGACATTTATAGCTAAATGTATGCACTTTGAGGCCATACTCATAAGTGAAATAAAAAGGACACAGATGTGTAAATACTGTATTATTGCTCTAGTGTGAGACACTGGTGGTGTAAATGAGGTCCAGAATGTATAAGTATTGTGAAATAGGAAGAAAGCACTCAAAGGGGAAAAGCAAATAGGTATGGGCAGGGGAAAGCAAAGAAGAGAAGAAAAAATTTGAAGGTAAAAAGGAAAAAAAATGGAAACAAAGCTCATGTATCTGAGGGGTAGGAGTTTAAGGGAGGACAGAGGAATTGAAAAATATGAGGATCAAGATATATCATGCCCAGGTACAAATTTTCAATGAGAAATGTGATCATAATGTATTTCTAAAATGTACCAATAAACTGAATTTATTGAGAAAAAATTGCCTAACTTATGTTTTCTTTACAGTGGATTTTGCTAAAAATCATGACTCTTCACTTAGCCCTGTCATCTACAGGTAACTAAAGGAGAACCAAGCTTAATCTTGTGAAACTCGGTCAGGTCCTTCTCATCTCTGCACACCAGAAAGTTACTCATTTAGGGAGAGTCTATTGGCCAGTCCCAATCTACCTACCCTATCTCATTGGTCTTCAAGAATGAAAATATCTATACCCAAAAGTCTCCATAGCCCTAAACCTCAGGTAACATGGATTCCAGCAGCTCCTCACAAGACTGGAATTATCCCCAAGTCAGGAAGATCCGTTCTGTGGGAATCAAATGGTCCCTCCAGGAACAAGGATTGAGCCTGAACTAGGAAACCAGGAGTGAGATAATAACTGGCTGGGACCTTTCAGCTATTCCTTGAAAACAAGCCCCTGCTTTTGTGGGTGGGCCAGTGTGAGCTCCTGTATCAATTATGCCCCTGCCACCACCAAAGTTGGAGTCTTTTCTTATCTTCCCTCTTTCTAGGGAAAGCTTTTTTTTCTGTACAATCATATTTTAGTTTAACTTCTTTTTATCACTGAAGCAAGGATCCACAGTCGTTGGCAACAGGTCTGTGAATAAAGTTAACTCATCAAGGTTATGCAAAGAGTAAGTGGTGGAGTCATAATTCAAATAAAGTACTCTTTTAATCAGTGGGAGAGAGACAGAGAGTGAAAACATATTTCATGTGTAATCTTAGTTAATTTCACTTTATCTCATAGTGATTTCGTGAGGTTGGTGTTATTCTTCTCACTTTACACAGGAGGGCCTGGGGCCGAGAAAGATCAAGCACTTTGGGCAGAGCTGTGACAGCGGTACTGGAACCCAACCCGTGAACTCTCTGACACACCACAACAATTAACAGGCGCTTGGAACAATAGAATCATAGATTCTCAGAACTCGGTCTTGGTATTTTATAAAGACTGGAACTCATTCTTAGGAAGGTGGGCTGATAAGAGTAGGGAGAAGGGAATGTTATTTTTTTTTAATCAAACCATTCTCTAAACACCTGAATTGAGGATTCAGCAATAATGTTTGTCCACCAGGAGTTCCTTAGACCAGCAAGCAACTGTATGATAGGAATGAAAATACAGAAACCAATGTTACCTCTCCCGTCTGGAGATCTGGGGAAGGTTTTGTGGAAGGGTTGTTCCTCCTTCTAAAGGGGTCTGATGGGAAGATTAGGAGTTTCTCAAAGAGGGATTGAGTCAAGTGCATCCCAGGAAATAAAACCCCATGTGCAGAGGCCCAAGTGAAAAATGGGGCAAGCTGAATGAAGATGGAGAGTAGACAGAGGCCACATCATGGGGGGTGGGTGTTTTGTGGGCCACAGCAGGCCATCTGGACTTCATTCTGAGAGTCCTGGGAGCTACTCAGGGGTTTAGGTAAGAGAGTGCTGCAGTCAGATTTGCAATTTGGAAACACCACTTTGGATAGGATGACAGTGGCAGTTATCCAAGAATCATGTTATTATACTCAGAAGCAGGTTGTCACAGAGTGTTTGAGGAGACATGGGTGGGTTTGAACCATTTGAAGGAGACAAGTCTGTCAGAGAGTAGTGTTTGATTAAATACGGAAGCAGAGAACGGAAGTTGCTGGATTGAGTTCCTGCCCAAGAAGAACAAAGACTAGGGGAAGAAAGGAAGCAATATCAGAAAACATGGTGCATTCGGGGTTGAGCCAGCTGACTTAGAAGTGTTATGGAACAGGAAAACAGGGATATCTCCAAGGCAATACTGAAGCTCAGGACTGGCTAGGTCAGGACTAGGAACAGTGAGGGCATTATGGACTTTAGGTGGCATTAGAAGTCACAGACTTAGATTAACACACCACATGGGTGGGCATGTAAAATTGGAAGAAAAGGCAGTAGAGCCTGAAAATTCTGGGTAACATCAATATTTAAAGGGAGGGGGAAAAAACAGGTATTGTAGCACAGGCCCCAAATTCCTAAACTCTGGGAAGCTGAGGCAGAAGGATCTCAAGTTCATGCCCAGCGAAGGCAACTTAGCCACACTTAGTGAGACCCTGCTTCACAATTAGAAAGGCAGCCAAAGTCTGATGATGTATCTTAGTGCTAAAGTCCTGTGTTCAAGACTCAGTGCCAAATAGATAGATGAATGAAGTAAGTAGGAAGATTGATAGAGATAGATAGATAGATAATAGATAGATAGATAGATAGAGAGAGAGAGAGAGGAACAAAAAGAGAGAAGTCAGAGAACTGGAAAGAGAATGACTCTGGCACATATGTGCATGACACCATGCTAAAACAACTGTGTTAATACTATAAGGTCAACCTGATGTTATTCTGTCCTGCACACTTGTTATCCATTACTCTTTATAAGGAAATGAAGGGGACACAATTTTCACTGTAGAGAAATGCTTCTCTTCTTCACTATATGTGCACTTTCTTAATTTGAATGGTCTTTCTCTTTAGGCCACTTCTTCCCCAGCAACTAAACACTTAAGTTTGAAATAATCACTAAAAATATTTCTGGAAAAATACTCTTGCAAAAAGCCCTGAGAAACCAAATAGAGTTCTTATGAAAGATGAGGCCATGTTCACCTCTGTGTGCCCATAGTTCATCCCAACTTATTAAAATTCAACACATTTGTACAGTACTTTGTACTTTCCAGAATACCTTGATTATCTCATTAGCCCAAAATGCAGCTGTAATGAGGCAGATGACTCCAGTGCCAATGGATTATTACACTGTGCTAAGGAGAAGGTGCTAAGAGGAAGAGAGGAATATAGAAAGAGCAACAAGAATACAGAGAAGAGATGTGTTGCTTGTATGGAAGGAGACGAAGGGCAAAGGCTGAGCTTTAAGGACTCACAGCATCTCCTGGGTTCTTACAGCAGGCCTGCCATGCTGGTTGGCATTGCATGTGTTATCTCATTTGAGGACCTGCATATTCTGAATGCCGAAATGGGCACTTTTACACAGAGGTAGATGGATTCTTTGGGATTCATCACAGAGCTTGGCACAAGAGCACAATACCTATTAATATTGGTGGCTATCAGTATTGAATACTTCCAGGAGCGATGTGAAGGCCCTTTGAAAATGCTGTCACATGTTAGGCGGAAGACACCAGTTGGAAGGTACCAGCATTAGTATCAATATAAAAGAAAAACTGCTTCTGTATTAGTCAATATCCAGTCAGAACAGACAACAAGTCTGAGGACAAAGTATTATATCTTCCACTTTAGACCGTAAATTCAAGTGACTCACCTAAGTGAGATTCCTGGTAAAATGACATACTTGGCTGAGAATTTAAAGGAATGTTTAATAAAAGGAATGTTTATATGTACCGGCAGGATACAGACAACCAACAAGGAGCACTGAGACTCCCAGAGACTAGTGAAAATGTGTAGCTATTCCCACCCCCACATGGGGAGGATGGGAGGACACAGCATTATCAGAACCCAGATAAGAGGTAGAAACACAAAGCAGGGCTGTCAGCAGAAGCTGTAGCATTGGAAGGACCAGCTGTTGTGGCTAAAACCATGAGAAAGCAGAAATGAGCCAGAGGATTAAGTACATCAGCCTCCCTGTCCTCTAACTGCCAGTCTCCTTTAGAAGTGCACCCCATTGCAAATCTTGACAGAAATGAAATTCCAGAGACACAGTTCATCAAGGTCAGTCTTCCAGGGCTTATGGCAGGACAGAATATGCTAGGACATGGATCTGTAGCACAGAAGACTCTGAATCAAATTCAGTTTTGTCCAGGCTTCATTCATTGCTTTTATGTGAGGTATCTTTTCATAATACACACTGTAGCTGCTTAATAAATACATACTGAATGAAATCTTAGAAAAAAAGTTGAAAAAACTGAGATTTGGGGCAATATGTCTTGACTTTAGGAAACTGTGTTTTGATTAGTTTGGAACCATTTCTTGACTTACAGATTGTGGCCTGCTCAGTGTTCAAACATTATTCTCTCCTTGAGACATGAAAGAAATCTTCGACAAAGACCTTCTTCTGTAGCGAGTCTTTCTGTAATGATCCTTATGCTGAAAGATCAGTACTTAGTGTGAGAAGGCAGATTCATGGTGCTTACTACATCAGTATTTCTAGTACTTGTGATGCACACAGATGCCCCTGAATTCTTCTTTCTTAGGATTTCCACAGCTTGTCTTTGAACACCTATTCCCAATGACAGTAAAACTTGTATCTGCTAAAAATGATCTAAGGCAGTAACATATGTTTTAATCCTAAAACACTTGACCATCTTAATTGACTTCAAAGGTACCAGAATTAGTATCAATATAAAAGAAAATTGCTTCTGTATTAGTCAATATCCAGTCAGAACAGGAGTTCTGTCATGCAGAGGGGATGCAGACAAGACCTCAATGACAAAGGCCTTGAATAATTTGTAATACCAAAAGGAGCAATTTGACAATAAGTCCTATGTTATTACTCACAATTACATCTCCAGTGCATAGAACAGTCCCTGGCATGTAGCATGGAGTCAGGCAATGTGTTTTGGGTCTATGATTACACTTGCGGATGAGACTTGTACTTTTAGCCGAAGGAAGACACCACTTGGAAAGCACTGAGACACCTGTGTGATCACCTAGAACTCAGTGCATACGGATGTGTGGTGGCCTCTGGTAAGAAATCATGCTGAAAGTCTTCAGTTTAAAGCTGTTAATCGATATCACTTGTTGAGCACCTGCTAGGTATTACTTTAAACACTTTAATACATCCTCTGCAGTTACCTCCAAAATAGCCCTAAGATAAAGCATTATTATTTCCCATATTACAGATGGGGATCAAACTAAGGAAAAATACTTTTAAGTAACATCCAAAATCGTACAATAGGAAATGGTAGAGCTATGCGCACAATCTGGCTCCACAACCAGCTCTCTCTGTTGCTCATGTGATGAAAGCTTAACCTTTGCTGTTTCCCATTTTACCCACTGTGCCCTGGGGCAGAAAGTAGTCAGATGCTTTCCCTCAATCTCTTGCTTTCTTTTTCTGCCCTGCAGCAGACCATATTTCCCAGCCTCCTGTCATGGTGCAGCAGGGTGAATGAACGCCAGCCAGAGAATGTGAGGAGGAGCGAGACACATCCCTTCCGAGACTGGCCGTGAACCCTCTGTGCACGGTGCTGCATGTCCTTTCCTTTTCCTTCAGTACAGAAAAGCGAATGTGGAGAACTAGGAAGCCATATGTGGAAGATGTGGAGCCACAAAACAAACAACGATGGGTCCGTGGATACTGCTTGGAGAAGAGCTGCGATTCAATCGGGAACATAAATATCAAACTTGAAACGAACGAGAGATGAGCTTCTCTGAGCTTTCTGTGTCAAGTGTTTTTGTTGTTCTTGTTATAGCAGCGGGAGGTGCGAGAGTTGAGCTGATCGACGGTCCCTTGAGCATGCCTCCAGCTTCTGCACATACTTTTTCCTAGAATTTTCTCAGCTCCTTCAGTTACTCACATCCTAGAAATTATTCAAGGCCCAAACCACCACCTTTAGGAGCTTTCTTCAGTGTCTATCAGTCACATGATTGCTTTCTCTCAGCTTCCTGCAATACTTTGTTATCTACACCTTTCCTGGGCACTTATTGTAGCTGTAATTCTTCGTGTCTTGGTTGTGTGTGTGTGTGTCTGTGTGTGTGTGTGTGTCTGAGACTGAGCTCTCCAAGGTCAAAGATTATGTTTTTATACTTTTTGTTTGACTGAAGTACATGATGTGTATCTTGGGAATTTTCAAAAAATTATTCAGGGGGAAAAACAAACATAAAAGTATTAAATTCAGTAAATCCATTTTCCTAAGAAGAGTCCTTCATGGACAAAACATGTCAGTATGTAAACTATAATTTACTGGATTTGGTGTTTTTACTATTCTTTTCACCTGTGTATACATTCTAACACTTCTTGACAGCTGCTTAGAGGAGATGGAAGTCATGCTTATCAAATTTCACATGGCACAGACCAGAATGATAAATAATGCACAAGACGGCAGAATCAAAACTCGACAGGTTGGAGTGAAGTGGATGACATGAAATAAGGATAACTATGAAATTAAATTTTTCAAAACAGCCACCTGATTTTAGTATGAAAAGACACGTCTAACACCAGTTTATAGGGGGGAGATTCTGGGGGTTTAATTGGTCGCTGGGCAGACTAATTCTGTTCATGTTAGGCTGAGACATGTGTGACAGGCACAATCTCCAAGGTTCAGCACACAGGCATAAATGAATGGGCGGACAGCAGCAAACTGGGGGAGCACAGAGCCTCAGTGCTGGGTAAAGTCCACAGTAAGAGGGGGGACAAAGTCCTACTCTTTAATTTGGTAACCTAAGCACATGGCTCACTTTCATTTTTCCAGCATCAGTAGGAATCGTCCATCTGAGGGTGACATTATATAATACCTGATATTAAATGAGTACCAAGAGGACCGGCAAAAATCACCTGAGAGTTTTACTTTAGAAATAGAACCAGGGGCCTGAGAATTTAGCTCAGTGGCTCTGGGGTCTGCTTTGCAAGTACAAGGTCCTGAGATCAATTCCCAGTAACTACATACCACAATGCCAGGCGTGATGACTCATGCCTATCAGCAATCAATACCACAGTGCTGGATGTGGTGGCTCACACCTGTAATCCCTGCACTCAGGAGGCAGAGGCAAGAGGATTTCTGTGAACTTGAGGATTGCTTAGGCTCCAGATTGAGCTCAGGGCCAGCCTGAACTACAAAGCAAGACCTTGTCTCAAAAAAAAGAACCTAGTATGTTTCAGAGTTTTGTCATTTTACTTTTGGTCCTCTTCTCCAACATCAGGGTCAGAGCTATCCTGTGTACTCCAGTGCCCCTATTCTAGAAGCTGGGAGAGGCCACAACAATTGCAAATCCAAGTCACCTCTGAGCTCAGCTGAGACAACCATTCAAGGATGTTCAGACTTGCTCCTAGGAACCCCACTTCCTTAGAGCTACAGAGTTGTGGCAAAAAGGCTGCTATCTGGTCCTTGGCACTAGACTGACCACTGAAAATTGAACCCGGTCGTAGGCAGTGCTAATAGAAGCCTAGCATCTGGAACCAGGGTGCTGCTGTAGGCTGTGTTGGTCAGACCACATAGAAAGAACATTTCTTTTCCAGATACTACGATTTTCAAAGAATACAGGCAAATTGGTGTATATCAAGAGGAGATGACCAGAATGTTGAAGCGGTGTGTGGTGATTCCAGCTCCAAGACGGCAGCAGGTCGGGAGTTGGGATGGAAAGGGGCTGTGGGCCAGCACAGACATCAAGACTGGCTCTAGGTGTGTGTGCTGTTTTATGGGAGACTACTGCCACTGTAGGTCATTTCAGAAGGCTGAAGTAGGACCAATGAGATTTGAGTTGAAAATAAGTATGTTTAACCTTTACATCTCTTCAGAAGTGGAAAAGATATGCAAGGATTAAAACTTTCAAGTAGACTCAATGACCTTTTAGGTGGAACTCGAGAACATAGGGTGGGAAATTCGATAAGGTTCCTACATTCTCTTTCTTTCTTTCTTTCTTTCTTTCTTTTTTTTTTTTTGAGACAGGGTCTCAGGCTGGCCCTGAGCTCAGCCTCAAACTCACATCACAGCAATCCTCCTGCCTCTCTGCGGATTACAGGCGTGAGCCACCACGCCCCGCACTGTGATATGTGGTACTGATCGCTGCTGGGCGTGAGTCTCCACTCCCAGTATGGTATGTAGTGTACCTGGGATCGAACCCGGGCCCTTGCGCTTGCAAGACAGGTGCAGGAACCACTGAGCTAAATCCCCGGTCCTAAATTCTCTTTCAAATTTAATATTCTATGACCTAAGCAGTCTTTAAGTTAGAGGTATGTTGAGGCACAAAAGGGGAGAAGGTCATTGCCTTATGTTGTGTCTATTTTAAAATCTCCCCTGAATAGGATGCCCTATTTAATTGGCAACATATGAGGAGTAGAGGCTTAGCGTTATTAGGGGAAGGACACCCTCTGAAAGGCGAGGGGAAAAGCAGGTCTCTCAGGAATTCCATGTGAGAGGATGGCAAGGAGGAGGTGGGACACAGTATCCCAAGAACGAGGCTCTGGCTCTGACGCACCACACGCTTAACACATCCACGGCGAGGATAATGCCTCTTACCAGGGTAACACCTCTTACCTGTGTAGATCCTGAAAGGACACATTAAGATCACCTATGTCTGGGATCTGAGTATCCTAGGAAAACTGTTTCTGTGTGTATGCCTCTCTTTGATCTGTTTCTTGGGTTCTTTCTTTTCCTTCCGGACAAGAAGAACTACATTCTCTTCAAAATCTCGAATCCCACATGAGGCAAGAGGTCATTTTTGCATCAAGTCAAGGTAATGTGGCTTGAGTGTGAAGACAGACTCTCAGGCTGAGGACCTGAGGACGTTACCGCACATTGGGCAACCTGGGAACAGAGCGGGACAGGAGGTCCAAGTACTTATCTACAAAGGCGAGGTCTGCCTGCCTCGCGACCTCGAAGCCCTTACCCGACGTTCAGTCCTGCGCGCTGCCCCAAGGCCGCATCCCCTCCGGCCGAGGCCCCTGGGGCGAGCACCTGCGGACACACCCGCCGGATCCCCTGCCCGCCAGCCCGCACGCCCGCACGCCCGCACGCCCGGTGCCCCGCGGGCGCGGCCGAGCCGGGCCTAGGGGGCGCGGGCTGCGCGGCCGGCTCTGGGCATGCTCAGTCGCGCGGGCAGGGTCGGGCGGGAGCGGCCCCGCCGCGCCGCATTCATCCGCTGCCAGGAACGCGGCCGGGCGCTCGCAGCTCGGCGCACGCTGCCGCCCTCACCGCCGCCCGCACCGCCGCCGCAGCCATGGCCGGCCTCGGCCACCCTGCCGCCTTCGGCCGGGCCACCCACGCCGTGGTGCGGGCGCTGCCCGAGTCGCTCGGCCGGCACGCGCTGAGGCGCACCCAAGGCGCCGAGGTGGACGTGGCCCGCGCCGAGCGCCAGCACCAGCTCTTCGCCGGCGTGCTGGGCAGTAAGCTGGGGCTGCAGCTGGTGCAGCTGCCGGCCGACGAGAGCCTCCCGGACTGCGTGTTCGTGGAGGACGTGGCCGTGGTGTGCGAGGAGACGGCCCTAGTCACCCGCCCCGGGGCGCCGAGCCGGAGGAAGGAGGTAACTGCCGGCCCGCGACGCGAGGGGCGCGGCCGGGGACGCGGGGCCTCCCGCCGCCGGGCCGGATCGGGGCGTGCTCCCCGCCCCCCAGTTCCCAACTTCCCGTCCGGGCTGGGGTTGCGCGGAGGGAGGGAGAAGTTACCGTCCACACCTCCCGCCGCCCGGCGCAGCCTTCCAGCCTCCACTGAGCGCCGGCGCGGACTCGGGCAGGTGGATGAGCTGGGGACTCCATCTCCCGAGCGTCGTGGTCGTAAAAATGAAACAACAGCAGAGACAGTGCAACTCTGAGTGTGTTCCAGGGAGCTGGGACCCCGAGAGAGTGCAGTGCACGCGGACGGGTGGAGGTTGGGTCCTCGGGGGGGGGGCAGCGCCAGTCGGTGACAGGGGCCCCCAAGTCCTGCCTGGCGTTCGGAGTAGGGCGTCCCGAGTTACTTTTCAGTGATAGCAAGTGAATCTCTAAGAACAGGGAATGAATTACAGAAGAGCGTTTTGTAGGTGAGCTCTGTGTGTATGTGAAAAGGTGCACTCTGCGATGTTGGGTGCGTGTGTTTAATTAGAAATTGTTGTTTCACAAGTTCCATAATTTTTATTCTCCGTATTTTTAAACTCGTAGCAATTAAAAGAGCTTTTTGTGTTCACAGGGGATAGTGACTACAATATTGCAGCTCGTGAAAATGGCTGTGATTGCTTGAAAGGCAATGTAGGTTAGTGGGGAGAGACAAATAGAGTGAGATTGGATTTTAAAATGCCATCTGGTTTGGGATTCTTCACATTGCCCGCGCAGAGTCCAGGCTCAAGACTCTGTTGCTGTTGGCATCCAGTAGCATTAGAAGAAGCAGGTGGTTCCTGTCATGTCTGGGGGTTGCGAGATTTTGTTTTGTTTTGTTTTATCTTTATTCGCATCACATTGGAAATACAAAGCGCTATTGATTTAAATATGCTTATCACTCACTATTCTCCTACTGTGGAACTCTGTGTGGCCCAACATCACATTTATTTCTCGCTGAGATAAATAATCAGCTCACTCTCTCCTTTAGCAGAAACCAAAACAAGAAACCTGTTTTAATCTCCTGGCCACACCTTGCCTGTGCGGTGCCTCACTGTATTTCAGCTGATTCAGAATGTCACTCCATTTGGAATACCTCTAATGGGTTCTAGGCCATATGGCCGAGCTGTGGTTTGTATTTCAGAGAGCAAAATAAGTTTCAAAAATCCTTTCAAAACACTACTCACTAGATGAGAGGAGTCCAGTGTCCTCACAAGAAGCTGTGTGCCTGCTTACTCATCCATTTGCTTTCGATCACATAATACAGCTTGACAAGTTTTGGCCTTACTGGTGTTGCAGTGAGCAGTGATCTCTCTCCCCTCCTCTGGTCCACTGCCAACAATCACACAATGCAGTGGATAAGAACTTTGGGCTGGATCTCATCTCCATCACTAATTCTCTCATCTCGGCGTTGTGACCTTGCCTCGGTTTTCTCACCTATAGAGTGGGTATAAGGGTGGGTATAATAATAGCTACTTGATGGATTTGTAATAAATATATGAATCCTCTTAAAATTCACAGGACAGGACACCTAATTAATGCTGACCATTGTCATTGCATAGATGGTGGGTCACAGTCTCCTTGAGTAGATAGGTAGTCAGCCATATACCAAGTTAGTGATATTTCCTATTCCCAAGGCAAAGTCCAGTCACTTTCATGCTTCAGGTGTCATCCCAGTCCGTTCAATGACATTGGTTCTCAGCTTGGATCTCTCTATCTTCAGGTGTGATCTGGGCCAGCGGGGCCCTTAGGAAGTGGGCAGTATTAGATGATATGCTCGAAGAGCAGGCAGTACAAGAGCATTGCTGTTTGAAAACTCTCACTGCCACAGTAGGCGTCAGTTCCTGTTGAATACATGAATGGATAAAATGCTAGTTAGCTAATTCAGACAAGTTGATAGTAACTTCAAGAAAGCTAAGGAGTTATCTTTAAATGGTCTTCACTGATCTCTGGCTCCATCTCTTCACATTCCACTTCAGTCCACACTGTAGCCAGGTTGGTGGTTTAAATCTGATCTTGTCCCTCCACTTACTATAATTCTTGAGGGACGCCCCCACTCCGCTGGGCTCTACCTGCCTTTCCATCCTTAGTGTCCTGGCCCCAGCCAAAGCATCTCCCAACACTTGGTCCATGCCAGGTTTTCTCACCAAACTCTTCATTCCGTTTCTTTTCTGCACACCTGTTTCCTTTATCTGGGACACACTCCCTTGTACATTTCTTCCTGCAACCTGGCTGCCTCTGCTCATCCTGCAGTTCCCAGCCGACTAGCATTGTTCGTATTTTTAGCTAACATTTTTTAGGTTCCTTCCATTTGACACAGACTACCAGATCTGTGATATTTCATTAATGCCCTCATCAAGTCTGCGAGTTCGACATTGTCATCATTTCTGTTTCAAAGTGGATGAAACTGAAGCTGAAAGAGATTAAATAAATTGGCCAGTGGTATTGAGTGGAACTAGTGAAACCAGAATTTGAACTCAGGTTCCGAAGCCGGAATCCCTCCCTCTCTCACGTTAGACATCACCCCTCCAGTTTGGGTTGGTTCTTAATGACCTCCTATAACCCTTGTACTTCCTTCCTTCCTTATCGTATCATATGCTAATTGCCTGTGTATCTTTCCCTGTCCCTCACTATTATGTAAACTGTTAGGGCGTGCTCAGATTGTTCACCATTTTCTTGGCCCTCAGGAAATACTTTGTTGAACAAATGTTTCTATGACTTTAGGTCAACCTTAGTCTTCGCATTTGTGACCTGCTGTTTTGATAGAGGTGTTTTACAAATGTTCCCAATGGGTAGAAGCCCAGAAGCATTTTTATTAGTGGGGGTGGGTTGTTTCTGTCTCCCTTTTTTTGTCTTTTGCTGATTGGTTTGTTTGTTTTTACAACAATCTTGAGAGGTTCCTTTTTAATCAAAACATTGTATTAGGTGACTTTTCTCTCTTGGGAGAAAGAACTAAAAACCAAGTTTAAGAAAGCACTCCTGTGAACTCAGGTTCCACATGTAGGAAGCTTAAGTGAAGGAAACTACACATACATAAAGTTGGTAAATCAGTGATAATGCTTGTCCAATAACTGTGTCTGGGACTCAGTACCATAATGATGTTTAATACTTTGAAGAGAAATCAGCATTAAGAATCTATCATATTTCAAATGAACTCAATTTATTTTTTAGGGTGGAAAAAAAAATCAATGTTCAAATGCCCAAGCCCTGTAAGCAAGTTATCTACAATATGCAGGAGGACAAGGATCAGTGTGTGAGGACTGAGTTTTAAAAAAATAATTAACACTTTAGTATACCTAACAAATGCCTAGAGGAGCATTTTTAAAAGGTATAAGAGAGCATCCAGTGAAAGCCGGCTCTACCCCATCTCCACCGATCTCCCCTCTTACAGTGGGCTTCCACATCCCGTCCTTAAAACCACAGACACCATATTCTTGAGTTCCTTCCAAAACGTTTTTAGTATCCAGTCAATGATTAACTAACAAAAGCTACTTACACAAAATTGTGAAATGTAGTTCCATGCCCTTTGCCCTTCTTCAGCAGTGATCTTATCTCTTCCCAGGTACCAAGTATTAATGCATGGTATAACTATTTTGTAGAAAAGTCACCAAAACAGATTATCACATAGTGATAAGAACTTAAATTCCTCCCTTAATCATTTTCATTTTTAGAGCTCACTTAAGAAAGAAGACAATGTTTAGCACAAGGTAGTAAATCCTAAAAGAGATGTAGACATCAAGTGAGAGATCAGGGCATACATGAAAGGAATGAGCAAGATATAATTGGCTAGATAGTTCCTTTCTTTTAGGACACCTATTAGGACCTACATATTTGGACCAGGGTTAAGAATAAGTGCAGTGAGGGGCCGGGGAGTTAGCTCAGTGGTTCCGGCGCCTGTCTTGCAAGCGCAAGGGCCGGGGTTCGATTCCCTGGTAACCACATAACAATACTGGGTGTGGAGACCCACACCCAGCAGCAACCAGTACCACATACCACAGTGCCGGGGGTGGTGGCTCACGCCTGTAATCCCAGCACTCGGGAGGCAGAGGCAGGAGGATTGCTGTGATGTGAGTTGGAGGCTGAGCTGAGGGCCAGCCTGAACCACAAAGCGAGACCCTGTCTCAAAAAACCTAAAAAAAAAAAAAAAAAAAAAAAAAAAAAAAAAAAAGAATAAGTGCAGTGATGTTGGTTCCGATGCAAGGTGAGTATCAAGATCAAGTAGCTAGCAAACGCCAAGTTTTGAATGTATGTGAGCCCTAAAAGATGGTATCATTGTTCACACTATTTAAAAAAATAAAGAAAGTGAGACTAAGGCAATTAAAGTTAAGTGACTTGATTGAAGTCAGACATAAATAATAAGTTACAGAAATGAGATTTTTCATGAAAATGTCTCAGTTCTTTTTTGCTTGAAAGGCTTATTGCCAGTTGTGGTTAATATTCACAAAACATTAAATAGACATAGATTAATTACTTGAATCCCATTTTACATGTTAGTGATAAATAATCTATGTGGAATATTAACTAATGGAATGATTTTAATTCTTTTTCTCATAGTGAGCAATCATTCTCATAATTTAAAAATATTAATTCACTCATCACACAAACCTCCTACATGGGGCACAGTTTGCCTAATTGTGTCTTATTTACTAGCAGAGTAGATATTAAGTTTTGAAATGCCCACATTTCCTCAAACTTCTGTTTAACTTCAGTTGAGGATAGAAATAATTAGAAATCACACTGGCTGTCATGGAGATGGAAAGTGATCATGCTGGGCGCCCTTACATGGCAGCAGATTAAAGCTTCTGGATATATTGTCACCTCCAGCTGGTTAGAATAACTGCTCCTTTTTAGGATGTTTCTTTCTCAGCTCTTTTGTATGGCCTTGACAATAACGTTTGGAAATTGATACATCTCAGAAGCTGGGATGCATCCAATAGTGTAATCTGTCCCTGTACAGCTGATCTTGAAAGCCTTGAAAATAAAGAAGAAATAATGAACTGGGAGTGACTTCTCTTAGATACTGTTAGTGGAAAATGAGCTTTCTGTGGAGATTCTTAGAATCATTAGGGAATCATTATAAGACTAAGAAGACAGGGCTGTATCCTTGTAATTCAGATATGCTGGAAAATTGCATTTGCACATATTTAAATTCTTATTAAGCTCGGATGACTTCAAAATTAGTTTTATTATAGTAATGGTAAGTATCCCTCCATTAATATAAACCAGAACCATACACACACACACACAAAAAAAACCTATTTAAGATTTTAAAATAAACAGAATTGCTTTCCTTTGCCTTTGTAACATAGGTAAAAATTTACAATCTCAACATAAATTAATTAATTAATTTATTTATTTATTTTAGTTTTTTGGGACAGGGACTTGCTTTGCAGTTTAGGTTGGCCCTAAACTCACTATGTAGCTCAGGCAAACCTGGAACTCACAGCAATCCTCCTGCTTTTTCCTTCTGAGTGCTGGGATTACAGGCATGAGCCACCACCCCTAGCACTGTGGTATGTGGTTATCAGTGCTGGGCTTATGAGCGTGAGTCACTATGCCTGGCATTGTGATATGTAGTACCAGCGATAGAACTGGAAAACTTGCGCTTGTTAGGAAGATTCTGGGATCACTGAACTAAATCCCCAGCCCTCAACATACAATTTGAGTGTAAGTTTTAAAAATGAGTGCTAATCATTTTATATTTTGTTATTAAAACTTATAATCACTTTAGAAAGCCTCATTTTCTGCATCATGACCTGGATATGAGGTAGTATTTATTCCCCATTATCCATGGATGTCACAGTTAAAATAACTAAAACCTTAACAAGAGAGAAAGGCTTTATTTCTTCGGCACCATTTGTATACCATTCGCTGCAGGTAGTCTATAAATGTTTATTTACCATCACAAAATCCTCCAATGATCCATCAGAATGCTCACCTGACCTTTGGAGTTGGCTCACATTGCTTCCCTTCAGCTGATATTAGGTATTAAATCTGTCAGAGTCCTCAAGCTCATTTCATAAGCAGACACTTTTCATTCAGATAGGCAAGCAGGAGTAAGCTCAAACAACAGACCCCATTAAAAATGTGTGTACCCAGTGCCATCCTTGTTCACTTTGTCATTGTCAAATCATTTAGCAGTGTCCACTGCCTTCCGAGAGCTCAGTGCTGAGGGAGTGATAGCAGCATCCTGTAGAAAAAAACCCAGTCACCAGCCCTTACATCCCTTCTGAATATCTAGAACCTTCACACAAGTGTGAAAAGAGAAATCAGCATAGCAGAGTACAAAGATTAAAGCACAAAGAATTACAGACTTGGTTTCATTTTAACCAGCAAATTCATGTGGGCCAGAACCTGATTCAGTTCAGGTTAGAAAATTAAAGAGGATACAATATTTAAGCTGTGTTTATGGATGGCTGGGCCTGTAGGGCTCAGTTTTCACCTCAGTGAATAGATATACAATAACATTGTGATCTATGTATGTGGAAGTTAATAAACTTTTACCTTCATTAAAAATATTTTTGTCTGGTTTCCTTTGTTCTTATATTGTTTAAGAAATATTAAAGCTTTCTAATTGTGTGTGGTAGTAATTACGAATGTGATGACTGCATTAAAACGACTTTTTGAAAGCAAAGGGACAATAGTTGCATCACTCACGTGTCTGTGGCTTCAGCAAGTGTCTCTTATGGACCAGACCCAATGTGTGCCAGGGGAATTTAGATGAATGACACACATCTACTGCCCTCAGTGACCTCATAGACCAGCAGGAGAAGCAGACAAGTGCCAGACCTTTGCAGTACAAGGGGACATGTACTGTGACAGAGCTCTCTTGTGCTGCTGTGGAAACTCTCAAATGTTTCTGGCCTGCATCAGGGCTTCCAGAAGGACTGATTATTCTATAAGAAGTAGCAAGGGAAGTGAAAGAAGGGCAGCTTTTCTCGATATAGAGAGCACAGTGGAATCAGATGGGAGTAAGGGTCCAGGGAAGATTAATTTTATTTATTTATTTTATTGTGAAGTAGGTCCATTTTATATACATATCATGATCACACTCAACATTGACAGTTTGTACTAGTATATGACATGACTTGATTCTCATGTTTTCCCATTCCTCTACCCACCCTACAATCCTTACCCCCTATATACATAAGCTTTGTTTCCCTTTTTTTTTTCTTACTGTCACAATTTTTTCTATTTCCTCATTACCTACCCCTACCTCCATTTCCCTTTGAATATTTTCTTTTTCTTTTCTTTTCTTTTTTTTAGTTTTTTGAGACAGGGTCTTGCTTTGTAATTCAGGCTGGTCCTGAACTCAGCCATCCTCCTGCCTCTGCCTCTTGAGTGCTGGGATTACTGGGGTGAGCCACCATGACCAGCACTGTGGTATGTGGTTCTTATTGCTGGTGAGTGTGAGTCACCACGCTTGGTATTGCTGTATGCATTTACCAAGGATTGAACCTGTACTCTTGCGCTTGCAAGGCAGGTGCGGGAAACACTGAGCTAAATCCCTGGCCTCCTTTAGAATATTTTCTATTTTACAATATCTAACATAAGTTCTAGAACTCATTTACATTTTTAGTTTCTCATATTAGAGGAAAATTAACTTTATTAATGTTGAAAAAAATGCAGGATTGAAAAAATAAAACACCTAGGCAGTGTCAGATCTCTTGAGATTTTTGATTCTAGCTTCACCAAAAGAATCACATCCACACTGTATTTCTTGTTCTGGGCCTAGCATGCTCCATTTCTAAGTGTGTGTCCCTCTTTTACCCACATGCTCTGTAACAGTTTGATCTCCTAAGATTCCTAACTAGCACAGTTTTGGGGACTGTGTAGCCCATCCTAGAGTAGACCAAAGTCCCATTTCAGGACAAAACTCATTTTTTGAAGTTTCCATTTAGACTAGCAAGGCACCTTTTTTGTGTGTGGAGGGAGGTCCTGTAAATTATCAGCGTATTCTTGTTGGGCAGTCATTTTGTTGTTATTGTATTCTCACATTGAGATGTATCAGGCAAACCTAACATCTTGTAGTAAATATAACACTACCTGTGTCAATGGCAAGGAAGAAAAACCGATTCCTATTGGGTGTTGAAATATGGCATTATTCACAGGTCTCATCTTGACAGTAGTCAGCACTGAGTCCCGGGGGCAGTATAAATCAAGGATAGCCTAACTTGAATGTACATCTTTAATCATGGATTGAACTTTTACATTATATAGGAGGCAGGACAATGGCATACAAGCCCCTCCTGGAGGGTGAGAGGCACTGGTTTTGATTTTT
>PVIR01010855.1:0-48730 GCA_004026965.1 Petromus typicus | reverse complement strand
CAATTATTTTCAGCCAAGGGAAAAAACAGATGGTAAATAGCACTGAAAAAAATTTTTTAGAATTAATATTAATAAAAGATGTGTTGGAGGTTCTGACTAAGTCCCAAGGAACCAGGGCCAGCCTGGTGGGTGGGGAGGGGAGGGCCAGGACAGAGAGAGGGGGCAGCAGGAGGAGGACAGGGCACAGGGTTAAGCCAAGCGCTCCCCGAGGGACCCTCAGGTGCCAAGGGAGGTGGGGGACCCTTGGGAGTGTGGCGTCTGGCAGGGGCCTGGAGCCTAATGCCACGCGGCGCCTCTCCACAGGGAAGGAGGGTGGTGGGTCCAGGCCAAGGGCTGCCCAGCACTCACTCAAAAGGCACGCTGGCGCCATGGGGTCCTCCTCCCAGCCGGGTGTGGTCCAGATGGCTCTTCTGTGCAGCTGCAACACACAGAGGAGGCCGGCGGGTGTCCTCACCTCTTTGGACCACGCCAGCTCTGTCCCAGCTCGGCTCGGCCTGTCCCAGTACCCATCTGTCAACAAGTGCTATCGAGTGTCCACCAGCTGCCCGCTGTGTGGATTCCACATTCAAGCAGAGAAATTGTCCTGGCCCCTTCAAAATTTGAAGAATTCACAAGGGAGGAAAGGCGGACACACAATGGGTCTTGTGGAGAGAGGAGAAGCTGTGCATCCTCCGGGGATGCACATTGATTAACATGAACTCTTGGGCTTTCGTTCTGTGTTTGAGGTTATTCTAGGCTAGAGAGCCATCAAAGGACAGAGAGATAAGGCCAGGCCACCGCAGTTTATATCCAGGGCAGAGTCAGATGCACACACAAGTGTATGGAAACTGCCTACTATTCACCATGGGCTCCGAGGCTACCCCTAGCTTGTCTTCCGTATAAAACTCAAAAGGATGAGCTGAGGCACCAGGACCACGAACCCCAGACATGAATATTAAGGAGAAAATGTACCACAAGATAGAAACTCACTGGGACCATTCTGAAGTCCTGCCCATCAGATCTTGTTTCTTTCTTCGCTTTGCCCACTCACTAGGAAGCCTGTAGGTAAAAGCAGGGTACTGGGACTTCAAGGTATGTGTTTGAACCCACACCAAGTGCATATACAAAATAGCATGGACATTAGCAGGGTTCATTTAAGGCCTGAAAACTATCCTTACCTTTTGTGATGCTAAGTAGATCATGGATCCGAAAAGAAAGAACTGCTCCAAAAGACACTTTTTTAGGATGGCTGCTGAGATTGGAAATATGAACTGTTTTTAAGTAGCACATTATCTTAATTGGAATTTCTTACATTTGATAATTTAGCGTGGCTTTGCTCTTTGGAAATGCAGGTTAAAAAATGAAGGGGCAAAGAGAGACACTACTTTCAAATATTCCAAAAGTAAGAGGGGGCATCTACCCATCTGTCTATCCACCTACAAAGAGGAGGGAAGAAAAAAGAGATTAAATCTCATCCTTGAAACAGGAAAGCCCTTGGGCATCCAGGTGATTTTGCTTCACAGTTTTCATTACAGTGGTGCCTTTTGGAAAAGAGTCTCAAAAATATTAAAAAATGCACTTGTCTTCCTCCCACATTCCCTCCGGCTGCTTGGCCCTTGTGCCCTCTCCCGGAACACTACCTCTCCTGTCAAATCCTAGAAGAAGAGATTTTTGGAAAGATCCTGGGGGAATTGTCCTCAGACACTTGGGCACAGTCTGCAGGGCCTCTGGGATCGGTGCAGACACAAAGTTCCCATCGGGTCTTCAGCCAGTGGCCAAGTGTCAAAGCTCTTGCTTTTGAGGCCTATTATCAATCCATAGGAGAAACATCCTCAACCTTTCTCCCACCCTGACCTTTACAACTGTGATCTGACATTTCTGGGCTTCTGAAAAAAGGAAAACAGCAGCTAGCAAGGGGATTCATGAGTTTTCTAGACTTAGGAGTAGGTGTTTTCAGTCGGCTCTGCTGTAGTTGATCTGTGCCTGGCTGTGAGCCCCCTCCAACCCAGAGCACCACCCTGACCTCCCCCAGGCCAGGTGGCCCCAAGGAGCTCTGGGCTGCTCCCCACTCTGCACTTGTTCCCAGGGGTCCAGGGGACAATGCAGAGAAACAGCCACCCAAGAAGGCACCCTTCCAAGAAGGGAGAGCCTACATGTGGCCTGGTTTCCACGTAACCTGGCTGAGCCTTTAGTACTAGCCAACTTGCTCAGTCTCTGTCTGTCCATCTGTCTTTCTATCTCTCTCTCTCTCTCTCTTTCCCTCTGAGGATTTCTCTCCCTTCTTCAGAATCTAGAGCTCAAACACTCCAATTCTTTGGGTCCCATTCAAGGCCAGCAGAAATGACCCGGGACTGCGCTCAGGAAGGAAAATGCATCCTGCCTCCTCTCCCCACAGCAGACACAGTGGTCTTTTTATTTCACAGAGTCTCACTTTTCTGGACACCTTCTGCTTGTCTGACCCTGCTGAGGGCATGACAGCATTCTCCCCAGTTCTCTAATGGATCCTGTCTCTAGGTCTTGTAAAGGGGACAGAACCCGATTTGTCTAGTTCAGAGAAGTCCCTGTGATGGGGGTGGATAGAAGAGTTAGGTCACGCATGTGTGTCCACGGAGGGTGGGTGGGGTGAAGAACAAAAGCATGGTGAGTCCAGAAATGCCTCTGCAGGGTGAAAGGGTGGCAGGAGCTGTGAAAAGTCAAGCGACCTTCCTCGCAACACCCCAACACTCGCCACATCCCTGTGGTCCACTATTTTGTTCTTTTCCAACACTTCCAACTCTTTCATCCATGCAGTTCAAAGTGTTTTTCCAGCTCTTTAATCCAGGCAGTAACTGGGTGACGCCGTAGATGATGACAGAGATAAGGCCGCAGGCAGGAAGAACCAAGCTCTGGCAAAACAAAAGGATTTAGCCTGGGACGCAGTCGAATTGACCTCAGCCATCCCACAGGCTGCTCGTGCGGGCCAGGCTGGAGGAGGGCTTGTTGGACAGGTAAAGGCACTGGGGACACAGGGTGGGAAGCAGGGGCAGTGGGGTCCTGAGCCAGGTGCTGCCATGGCTGTGGGCCTTGAACAGAGTCCCAGCTCTGCCCCTGCCCTCCTGCTGTGGGACCCCCTTGTCCCGTTTTCAGACTGCGGGGTCCTTCAGGCAGGAGACATAGTTGGATAAGGCCAGAGGCTGGGGTCCAGCCCAGTCCTGCTACTTGCCAGATGGGATCCTGGGTACATTCGGGGGTTTCTGGAGACTTCAGGTGTCTGTGAGAGGATGTCCATCTTGGCCCCGAGCGGTCTTGTCTCGTGCTCTCTTACATATCTATGTCGACTTTCTTCTGAGCTCTCTGCACTCAGCCCGTACACAAGCTACCCTCGAGGCCGTTGAGGGCTTGCACGGCTTTGCCTTTGCTTTGAACTTGGACCTGAGATGTGAGGGCATAGTGGATGACAGCTGGTATTTGGGACGGGGTCTGAAGGGAGGAGTCAGGGTGATCTGAAGCCACCACAACATGATAACCACAGTGACCCTGGCCACTAGAATGCGGGCCATTGACTGAGGACTTACTCCAAACAAGGGCTGTGCTGACCTTAAGCCTAAATACTGAGAGCAGGCTGGGACTGTCCTCCTTTTGTAGGGGACTCTGGAAAGACTGCATCAAAGGCACAGGAGAGAACCACTCAAGATGGTCCCACAGCAGCATTCGGTCTGTTCACTAAACAACTCCTACTTATACAATGTGTCCCTGGGCCAGGCCATGTCCTGGGTGGTAGGGACAGAGGTGGAGCAGGCACAGCCTGTGCCCTTCAGAGTACACAGGCAGAGTGTGGGACAGGTACCTGGCAGAGAGCCACTGCGGGTGAGGTGACCCCAAGAGGTGACATTTCAGCTCAGATCTGAAGGGGAGAAGAGGGACCCTGGAGGAGGTAGTGCAAGGGCAAAGTTCTGGAGGAAGGACAGCCTGGCTGGTTGTAGAGCTCCAAAAGGGCCCAGTGTCGCTAGAGAGAAATGAGTCCAGATCAGAGAGGTCACACGAAGGGCCTTTTTCAGGTGTGGGAAAGTGCTCAGGTCTTGTGGCACCTCAAAGGACGTGGCTGTGGCTGTTGTTGACAGAGTCAGAGTACAGATAGGGGGCCTCAGAGGCCACAGGAGACAGAGGACTCTGTCACCACAAAGCCTGGAAGTAACTAGGTAAAGCCCTGCTCCTGGACAGACACTGTGTTGAGCAAGACGGGCAGCTGGCACAGGCCTGGAGCCTGGGAAGCCCTTGCGATGGGCTCACCCTCCTTAGGTGACACCGAGATCCATCACTGAAATATTCTCAGGGCTTGGCACAGCTGCCCACCCCAGCAGCATGGCTAGATCCCAAATGGGGCCTCTTCCCATCAGTGGTTACGCCCTGATATGAGCCCTTGGCTGGGCACGCTCTGAGGCTTCTGCCCCACATCACACCCCAGGCCAGCTCGAAAGACACTGAGACTCTTCCTACCAAAAGGACAGGGCGCTAGCCAAGGAGCAGAATAATACAATATCTGATGTCCTGTGGGGGTTTCCATGAACCAGGTTCTCCTGAAGCACTGAAGATGACTCTCATCTCATCCTCAACCTGCTCTCTTGTTTACAGTGAGGAAACTGGGACAAGAAGCAGGTCAGCAACCTCCCCAAGGAGACAGATAGGCGGACAGACAGACAGAGACAGAAAGACAGAGAGAGAAAAAAAACTGTTTCAAAAAATATATCCAAAGTAGCAAGCAAGAGCTTGGGTCTTTTAAGGCTCTCTACGGCAGTAGACAACAGACATCTCCTAACCAGAAGAAATGCATCCCCAAAACTGTTCTATGAGAAAATGAACAAACTAAAAGGAGAACGAGAAAAGACGTGAATTAATTTTTTACTGTTCTGAGTCTGTGTTCCCAGGACGTAATAATTAAATTCATCACAGGAGGTGGTACATGCAGCTATAACCTGTGATTCTTTTTAATCCCCTTCCTCCCTCCTTCCATCTCTTAGTCCTTTTCCCATTTGCTAAAGATCTATTTCTCTGTTTCCTGTTATCTATCTTGTGCTTTGCTCTTTAATTTATATGTTGGATTTCTTGTAGAAGAGAAGCCTTGTGATATTTAAGTGCGTGTTTCTGATTTAGTGCAGTGAACCTTCTTCTCTCAAGGTGCAAAATGATGTGAATTCTGAGAATTTACAGCATGCAGCAAAGCTCCACAGAATCCTGTGAGCATCCTCAGGAAGTTCCTGGCCTCACTGGTCCACAAGAGGAGAGCAAAAGACAGCTGTAGGAAAGTCACCGGTGGTGATGGCTGGTCCCCTGCCAGGGGAAATCTGTACTGAAGTGTGATTGAACAGGTATTCTGCAAAGAAAATGTCCCACAGTTCACCCAAACCCAGGGCACCCCAGGTCCCCAAGCCCCACTGTGATGGTTTATGCAGCAGTGTACGTGCTGGACACAGCCCAGGTCTACCTGGTCAAGTTCTGATGACTTTTCCTCTAGCACCAAGCAGAAAGCCATCTCAGCCCTGAAGCTGCGCTCACTTCCCAGGCTGGGTTGGGAAGCCCCGGGTAGAGCAGCCTCCTGCTGTTCCTTTTGGTGTTGCTGAGCCCACATTCTGGGCTCCCAGAGAGTGTTGCTGAGTCCTGGACCCATTCAGTTTGTTTTCTCTGGGGAAAAACACTGGGAAGAGTACAATCTGTTTTAAGTGAGAAAAGAAAAGAATTTATGTGGGAGGCTGAGTCAGGAGGATCATATGTTCAACACTAACCAGTGACTTATCAACACTGTCTCAAAATAAAAATGAGCTGAGACAAGAGTTCATGGTGAAGGACTTGGGTTCAGTCCTAAAACATAAAAAAGAAAGAAAGGAAAAAAATCCATGTGGGGAAATTAGGAATTAGAATGATGAGGTGAAATTATCTGCCTCCCCTCCACTGCCCCCAGTCCAACTCAGAAACACAGTCCAGATGATGGGTGACAAGGTGACCGCGCTCCCTCCCCAGTGCAGGTGGAAGAAACACATTCCATCCTCCAGTTACATGGACACCCACTCACACTCATAAATACCCACGTGGGAGATGATATATGTGTGCCTTTATGCACCATCACACCTCTGCTCCTTGTCCTGTAATTAGCACCCCATAAAGGATATTCTCTGTGTCAGAACCCACCAGTCTGGATCCTGGTTGATTCCAGTGATTGAAAAGGCAGAAAAATTTAATTTCCCTCTTTGTAGAAGAGGTTTTTAAGCTACTGTTTGATTGCCTCACCTGATTAGGGGAGCTCCGAATTGCTTTGGAGAAATTTGTTCCTTTCCCCGACTCCCGGTCTCTGCCTCTCCAACCCCAGTGCGATAAGGCGTCTGTAAACATTCTCTGAAACTCTTTGCCCAGCCTTCTTGGGTTTGCCACTTTGAAGCTGAACTGCAGGAAGACCTCCGTATGAGGTGAAAACGTCTTGCCAACTGATAAGGAAGTGTGGATCCAGTTGAAATCCACTTGGGGACAGGGATTAGTGAAGCCGAGATGGTTTGCTTGGCTTGAAGATGGAGTTGAAAGAAAAGGTACCTTGGAGTCCACCAAAATGAAGCCAAATGCCAGTCTCCTGCCTGCCACCCCCATCTCAAGGAGAGGGCGCTCAGCCACTGTGGGTGACCCCCACCCTGAAACTCAGAAATCCTAGTTTCAGAAATCACTCGTGTAACTTCAGCTCTACAGCGTGACCCTCCAGTGTCACCTGTGTATACAGATCTTCAGGTCAGCTTGTTCAGGCACAGACTCTGGGGTTTTAGATAGACAGTGTCTCAGTAGCACAGGGTAGCTGAGACGCAGTTAACTGGGTTGTTAGTAAGTCCCCAGGGGCCTCTGGCACAGGTGATCAACACCAGATTTTTTTAATTGCTGTTTTTCTAGGGCCACCTGACAAGTCGTGGAAGAAGCACGTGCAGGGCCAGGGTCCTGTGCAATGTACCAGCTCTGCTGGTGGGAACGTTGAATTGTAGTCAATCTCTTCATGAAAAATGGGCTCCAGAACCCATGGCACACCACGATCTAAAAAAATTTGAGTTCCTCTTACAGCATGGAGTAGTATTTACATATCACCTACACACATACTTTGTATATTTAAATCACCTCAAGATTACTTATAATATCTAATACAGTGTGAATGATATGTAAATAGTTGTTAACTATATTTTTAAGAAAGAATGACAATAAAAAAATACCTCTATATGAAGAGCACAGACGCGTTTTTCTTTTTTGTACTAAGAATTGAACACAGGGCCTTCTCACTGAGCTACATCTGAGCCCATTCTCATTTCTTTGTTTTGAAACAAGGTGATACTAAATGGTAAAGTTGCTTGAGCTTGGTTCAAACTTGTGGTACTCCTGCCTCAGCCTCCCCGAGTGCTGGGACTACAGGTGTGCACCACTGTACCTGGCTTAGACATATCTTTTAAAAATGTATCTGATCCTCATTGGACTGTGTCAATTGATATGGAAGGCTGATTACTCTGGGATGAGGGTTTATAACAGCAACAGCCCCTAGTTCCCTGGTATTATCTACTGCCCTAATAATCTTCCCTCCCCACCAGAACCCCCTGTGCTTTGCACAGTTTGGACACCAGGGAGTGAATGCTGGGTCCAGCAGGAGGCTTGTGGTCCTGAACCTGCGGTACAGCCCAGGATCTGCTCCGATCAGCTGCTGCCTGTGATCTCTGAGCACACTCACTCACACGCCCCGAATGGAAGGGCACGCCCTGTGCCTGGCGGGCCACACCGCACAAGGCCAGCCACCCCCTTCCGCTGTCTCCTCTCTCCTGGTTTGCCTCCTCTCCTCAGTCTCTAACTACTCCTTGTTCCCCAGCTCTGTGTTGCCGCAGCCTGATTCCCTTTTCTTATTGAGTACTGAGGGATGGCATGAAGTACCATCGAAACATCCGTGATTGCCAGTGGGGAGTCGCGTCTCCCCCAGACTCCAGGCATACTTCAGTATTGACTGCTGGCTCCCAATGGATGCCTACGAGCCCTTTGAATTTGGCATAGACCAAGCAGGGTACCAAATTCCTTGTGGTCCCTTCCAGCTTGTCCCATCTCAGTAAGTGGCTCCTTTACCAAGGAATTTGTTCCGAGAAAAGTTTAGGAGGTTGTCTCTGCCTCCTTGTCTGCACAACCAGTCAGCTTCTAGTGGCCTAGCCGGAGCTGCTGGTCTCCTTCCACCCACCATCCCTCCGGACGGCACTTCTGACCTCCCTCTGCACGTCTGTTTCCTCAGTGGCCCTTTCTGTACTTGCTGGAAAAATATGTTTATTGAAATACAGTCAGTTCATCCCACTAGTCTGCCTAGAGCTGTTCAACCATTTTGAACTCTTCTTCGTTTAGAGTAAGACCCAAATTCCCACCACAGCGCACAAAATCTTTTCTCCTGACTACTCCACTCTCAATTCTGACCACCCTCTCCCTCGGTCCAACACTCTAGTCTCTCTGGCCTTTCTTCTTCCATATCCCAAACTCATTCCTGCCCCGGGCCTTTGCCCTCGATGAGCTGTCTGCCTGGAATGCTATTTATCCACGGCTGGATACTTGTTGTCAGTTAGATCAGCTTAATTGGACTTTTCCTGACCTGGCACACTAAATTAGCTACCCAGTCACTCTCTATTATCCTATTTTAATTTTCTGCATAACACTTACCATTAGTGAATGTTTTAATTGTTTATTGTTTGCTCACTTGTTTATGGTCTGTCCATTTAACTCTCCTTAATGAGGATGTTAGCATCAGAGTGCATGAAGTGGATATTTGTATATCCCTAGAATATGTGTATGAACGTGTGAATAGATGATTGATAAATAGATAGTAGAATATTTTATGCCTCTTCTCTTTATGTGACTGTCCATTCAGTATTTCCATTAGTCTACTATTGATCTATCTTGAACCAGAGAAGCAATATGTGAGCTTACAAGATTTATGTGCAAAGTAAGAGTTAATCATGCTGAGAAAACTCTCTCAAAAAGAAAAGATGCCTACAGTTGGGTACGATGGTCTTCAGGCACTCAACCATAGGTCAACCATAGCAGACTCGTGTGGGAACGTCTGACCACTATGGACTCCTTCCTTCCTGGAGGAACTGTTTCAGGAAGTGTGGAGTGTAGCCACACAATCTAATTTCGTCAAAAAACAGCCCAGGAAGTATGGGGCTGGCATACCTGATGCATCTGGTTTGATCTGGGGCAGGGTACAGGAAAAGCCTCCACTTCCTGCTTCAACAGCAAGATTTCCAACCTCACAGCCAGTGCTGGGCACAGGGGTGATAATTCTTTGTGGTAAGAGGCTGGCCTGGGCACCTTAAGAAATTTGACAGCCGAACTAGCTGCTGTCCTCTAGATACCAGGGTGCTTTTTTTCCCATT
Organism: Petromus typicus; assembly: GCA_004026965.1. Taxonomy (NCBI): domain Eukaryota; kingdom Metazoa; phylum Chordata; class Mammalia; order Rodentia; family Petromuridae; genus Petromus; species Petromus typicus. The sequence goes on along the minus strand of PVIR01010855.1, from coordinate 39,356 downwards.
GTATCAGCCAAGCGCATCTCCAGACAGTGTTAAATTTCCCCAGAAAGCAAACTCCCTGGGCTGCAGCTCCATTCCGGATAGCTGAGGTAGCCGATACAGGACCACTGTCCTCAATGGTCTGGGAAAGTCAGTTATCCAGAACACACAGCCACCTCTGCAGTGGCCCTCAGGCCAAGCCCTCCTCTGCTAAATGATTGCCTCAACTGCCTAGTGCATCTGTGCCAGCTAATTGTGTACGTAGAAATCAAGAACAGCTTTCAACTAATCTAAAAGAGATACCCTGGTCAAAGCTTATTTGAAGACTGCCATGTTTCAAAACTCGACATGACTTAAAACAGAATCCTATAAGTTCCTTTGCTAAAATACTTTCAGGCTGTATTAGGGATAACAATAGTTTGCTACATGAAAATGGCTTTGAAAATCTTAAAAGTGTTATAAAAGAAAAGGGACATTTTTTGCAAGGCATTAAATTGGATGTGAATATGACAGATTTCAAAGACTGTCAAAATAACGAATTTACATCATAAATGTGTCGGCTTCCCTTTTAAAGGCTCTTGTACCACTCAGGAAGGCATTTAATGGTGCGCAGGTTCAAAATGTCTCCAACTCCCACTGGTACAAAAGGGAGGCGATCCCCAGTAGAGTCTCCAGGCTTCAGATAATGTCTCTGCCTCTTTTCAAGTTAATAAACTGCACTCCTGTCAAATTGCAGATAAATGGAAGAGACAGCACCATTGTTTTCTCCCACATCTTGGGAAGAAAGATATCTCCCAATATTTCGGGAGGACCAGTACGCCAAAAAATAAACTTGAAATAAATCCACCCTGCCGTGACTTTACCGGATCAAAGACGATGGAATTTCCACAGAAGCACTTTTCTGAAGTTAGTGGTGCTTTAGTTCAGATGGCGGCTCATTAAGAAGCTTCTAATGCATTTGATTGTTTCAAAGTTAGCCATCTAAATTTTTAATCATGTATGGGTGCAAAACAGTCACAGGGTCATCCCCAAACACTGCAAAGCCTTTCTATTCTAAAGAGTCATGTCAATATAATATTTCCAGAATAATCAGCAGGTAGGCTTAGGCAGGGCGCAGCTTCAAACAGCTCTGCTCTTTGATGGAGGGTGGACAACTTTCTGAAGCTGCCTTTTAAAGAAAAATAAGTCTGAGCATTTTTGAAATCTGGATTTCTTTCTTTCTGAGGGAGTGGGGCTGCTGATCTCTTTTCTCCTTTCTCTTCCTTTCTGTCTTTATTAATAGGAGAGGGAAAATAGAACTTAACTGGAGTCCCAGCCTCTGGAACAAGAAGCACATTCATTGACTCTCCCTTTGGGGTTAAATGTTTTCCAACACTAACTACAGACCTTGTTTTCTGCTTCCCTCTCCTTTCTGTGGCTATTTGATTTTTCTTTCCAAGAAACCCATTTGACTAGGAAGGGGGCTCAGTGCCCCTTCTCAGTGGAGACACAGGTTTTGGCTCCGTCACACTTTAAGGAGTAGGGGGCACTTAGAATGGACAGGAGATGAGGGAGAAGAGAAGGCTGGGAAGAGATCATGCTGACATCATCCTACAGAAAATATGGCAGAAGGGACCTGCTTGGAAGAAGCCTGGGGAACTCTGAAATCATTCCTTGGCCTTCAGATGCTATAACAGCTCCACGTCTGTAGAGTATTTGCTCTGAGCTGGGCTCTGTTCAATGTATTTTATACAGGTTAACGTGCTCAGTCACTGTGACACTGTGACAACCCTACGGGGTCATTGTGACAACCCTACAGGGCAAGATGGTGGCTGAAAGTCCCTTGAAGGTCCATATGTAGAGGATTGGTCCCTAAACTGGCAATGATGAGTGGTCCTGTGCATCTTTAAAAGGTGAAGCCTAGCCCTTAGGTTTTAGGGACATAGCTCTGAAGGGGATGATGGGATCCCAGCCCTATCTGTTTCATTTTGCTGACTGGCCCATGATATGAGCATTTGCTCCCACATTTGTTCTTGTCACAAAATGCTGCCTAAATCAGAGACCCAAACCTATGGGACTGCCTAATCTTGCATTGGAACATCCAGGACTCTGAGCCAAATAAATGTCTCTTTACTTCATAAACAACCTGTGTCAGATATTTTATTATAACAATGCAGAACTGACTAGAATAGGCAGGATATTTTAAATGAGACCACTGTGTATGTGAAAGAGTGAAGCCACAGGATTGAGTTTCACAGTCAGGATTTGAACTCACTTGCACAGACTCCAGAGCTGTGCTCTGGATGTCTGGATGCCCCTGTTATGAATCAAAGCCAGGTAGCTGAGTTGGCTGCAAAGTCCAGAATTTGAGAAGATAAAGCTAACTTTGTTTTTATTCCAAGGTCATGAAATAGGCCCTTCTTTGTGGGAGGTCGGGGAAGGGGATATAACCAGAACCTCTGCTGCAAATTATAGTCTCCTGTGAGTTTGGCAGAATAAGGCAAAATAGAACAGGCAGAAAATAAGAGAGAAAAAGGCTGATCCCGGGCTCATTCTTGTTGCCTAAAAGATGTCCTAAAGGATGGCCCCCAAGGAGCTCGCTACCCAAGCTTGCTACACTTTTATTCGGTACCAAGCCTTTATACCCACAATCCCAGCATGCATAAGGTAGGACAGATGCTGGCGATTATGTAGATACAATTCCCATAAGGCCAGGCAGATGTCTGCAATAATCCCTGTGGTTGAAGATCCCATAGGGCAGGGTAGATGTCTGCAATTCCGTCTGTAGTTCCTGATGCTTCTCTGTGTCTCTAGAAGACTTGTTCAGGGCTATGACTATAGATAGGAAGTAGGGTAACTTTTTGGTGAAAGTTTTGGGGGTCTTATATATAGAAGATCATGTTATCTATAAATAATGATAACTTGACTTCTTCTTTTCCTATCTGTATCCTTTTTATTTCTTTCTCTTGCCTGAGTGCTTTTGCTAAGATTTCGAGGACTATGTTGAACAGGAGTAGTGATAGTCCACATCCTTGTATTGCTTCTGCTTTTAGAGCGAAAGCCTTTCAGTTTTCCACCATTTAATATGATGTTGGCAGTGGGTTTGTCATAAATGGTTTTTTCAGATTGAAATAGTCTTTCTATACCTGTTCCCTTCAGGTTTTTGAAAATCGTGAATGGAGGTTGGACTGCAAACATATATCAACAGAACTAATAAAACCCAAAAAAACAAAAATAGTGAGGCAAGATAAAGAACTCAGTGCAGGGCCGGGGAGTTAGCTCAGTGGTTCCGGCGCCTGTCTTGCAAGCGCAAGGGCCCGGGTTCGATTCCCCGGTAACCACATACCATACTGGGCATGGAGACTCACGCCTAGCAGCAATCAGTACCACATACCACAGTGCCGGGCGTGGTGGCTCACGCCTGTAATCCCAGCACTCGGGAGGCAGAGGCAGGAAGATTGCTGTGATGTGAGTTTGAGGCTGAGCTCAGGGCCAGCCTGAACCACAAAGCGAAACCCTGTCTCAAAAAACCTAAAAAAAACCAAAAAAAACCAAAAAAAAACACAAGAACTCAGTGCAAACTGACTCTTCCATTGAAAAGGGTCTGTGGCCTCACCTTTGAGAAGACCCTGAATGCTATCATCTGACTGCTCCATATTTGGAGGAACCATACCCTGTGTGCGCACAAATCTCTTACGTACTACAAACAACTCCTTGGGGCTTGAATATCTCATATTTTTTCTTTATAGCCTATGAAAATAAATCCTATTTAAACGTTTTATTGTCTGAGTGGAAACCAAGATAATACATACTCAAGAACATTATGTCTTTCTTTTTTGTGTTTTCCTTAGAAGATATTTATTTGCCACAGATTCCCATTATTTTGATACTACACCCAGGAAAAATGGTGTCTCTATGTTTCATAGCGACAATAAGAACAGCAACTCCATTTACCAAGAGCTTAAAGAAGAGCGACGGCTCTAAATATCGTGTGTGTATTTAATGTTCATGCCACTTATATGAGGCTTTGCTTTTTGTTACAACGAGGAGCAAAGTTAGGTAACACAGTTAACATGAAGTCATTAGGCAATGGTGAGGTCAAGCTATCTTCGAGCACCACTAAACCACGACGTGCCTTTGCCTGGATAGTATGGGACCTTGGAAAGAAGTTGTGGCTGGCACATGGGAGAATTTTCCAGAAAAATATCCCAAGAGGCCAGGAAGAAGGCCACAAGGGGAAGAATCCTTGGTAATTCAGAAGTTGAACCCATTCCCACTGCGTGGGGAGCACTGTGGGAGCCATTGGTCCCCAAGGATGGCCCCCAAGGAGAAGAAAAGCTCTGTGACTACTAGAAAGCCTTCCTGATTGAAAAAGTGATAAGACGCAGAGTGGACACAGATGTGGGGAAATGGGCACTCTCCTGCATGGGAAGTGGGAGTAAAAGTGGTGCCCGTCTCTGGAGGACAATCCAAACAACATGCAGGCAGTCCTAGAAAGGTACACTCTCCTCAGTGCACTACCTTTCCTTCAGTCTAAGTAAGCAGATGTGCACATGCACAGTGATTTACTGCAACATGTCCTGTGTGGCCCTACGTAGGGGTGAAAAGTTTGAATGCCCTTCAAACATTGAAAAAACCTGGATAGTGTGTAAACACGATGGCTATTCTACACTGAACCTCCTGCAGTCGTATCTGTCACTGGCAAAGAATAATGACACAAAGCACCATTCATGTTACATAACTAAGAAGCATTGACCGAGGAATATATTATGAGATTCTTCCGTATTTTTGTAAATTAAAACAAACATTCACATAGAAAGAAGGGTAGAAGACAGTAAACAAGATTAAAATCTTGGGCTGTTATCACAAAATACCACAAGCTTGGTATCTAAAACAACAGGAATTATTTTTTCATCTTTCTGGTAGCTGAGAAATCCAGGATCAAGATGGCTGCTGATCTGCTTGCTGGGAGGTTTATTTTCCAGCTTCTAGCTTCCTATCTGTTCTGCCTCAAAGAGTCTTTCTTTGGGGTGTGTGTGTGTGTGTGCGTGCGTACATGCCAGTCGATCTCTCACTTCTTCCTGTGAGGCCACTGATGGTATTGGATTAGTACCCACTTCGTGATCTCCCTTAACCTTAATCGCACTAAAGCCGTGTCTCCACCCACAGCCACACTGGGGATTAAGAATTTAGTATAAGAATTTCAGGGCTAGAGGAGACAAAGTTCAAATGTTAATTATAGCCAGGTGATGATAGAAATGATTTTTGGTTCCCCTATTTTCAAATCTTTTATAACAAGAAGGATTATAGTTGGTGTGATAAGAAAAGAAGTGTCTAAAAACTGCAGGGTTTTAAAAGGGTCCAAGGGACTTTTTCTTCCCAGAGACTGGGAATTGAACACAGGCCTTTGCTCTGAACTTCATCTCTGGCTCATTTTATTTCCTCTTTTGAAAAAGACCATACTAAGTTGTTAAATTACCCAGACTGGGCTCCAACTCATGCTCCTCCTGTCTCAGCCTTCCACAGTGCTAGGATTAGAGCCAGGCTTCCCCATGCTCAGCTTGGGTACGAGGGATTTTAATCCATTTTACTTAGATGAGTACTGGAAGCCTGAGCTCTAGCAAGGCAGCTGGCCCATCCCTCACATGGAGAATGTGGCCTAGTCCCTCTCTACTCTGGAGAACCTGAGACATGCCCTTGTTGCCTGTGCTGGCTCTTAAGCAGCCCTGAGTGGGGCTGGCATTGCCTGGCCAGGAAAAAGCAGGCAGTGGCTGCATGGTGGCCAGACTGGGTAGGTGGCACTCTTCTGTAGTCCTGCCACTCAGAAGCGGAACCAAAGCAGGTTAGCTAAGGTGGTAACTCGAGAAGAAAATATTTGGGGCTTTGTTTAGAAAGATGCCAATAAATCTACTAGTGAGACTGTCTGGGAGGAGAAAGTCACCAGACTAGAACAGCCTAAGCGCTCAAGCTAGACCAGGCGGTGAGGCTGCCACACGGGAGGCGCCAGTGGGGAGTCTCCTCCACTGACTACTCAGTTCTACCCTTTCAAGCGGGCGAAGAAGGAATCACCACCCTGTGGACATACAGACAGCAGCAAGGCCAAGATCTAAGCCCGACAGTGGGAACGGTATTTCCTGCCCCAAGTCACACTCCTTTCAGAGGTCAAGCTTGTGTGTGGACTTGGATGAATCGGCAAAGACCAGCGAGAAGCACAAATGCAAAGTCAGGAATACACTCTTCAGAGCTGCAAACAATGAGGCAAGAGACCTGACTCAGAGACCTGATTTGGGGGTAGCTTCAGGTGCCACTTTGGGCACAGCTGTTTGCCTCTGGTCTCAGTTGACTCAACCTTCAAATTATTACAAAAAAGTGTGTGTACTTCCCACCAAGAGGATTATTTGAACACAGTGTCTCTGGCTCATTGAGTGTCTTTTGGGAGTTGCTCGGTGCCTGGCAACAGGACACATTTGCTGGGAAAGGATCCACAGGGATTCAAAGGTGGAAACTGCTTGGCTCAAGAGACGGGCCAAATCACCGTAGGGGTGGGAGAGCAGGCACCGCTAAGGGTCCCTGAGTGGGCAAGGGGCAGATGTGGGAGCAGAGCAGCACTGAGTGTCGCTGGGGCAAGATGAGCCACAGAAGGTCATGTGCATCGAAATGCTTTAGCTTCTCTGGGCTACACCTGGATGACTTTCTCCAGACTTTCCCAAAGGTGGGACAGGGCTGAGCATGTCTGAGGCCTGGCCGTAAAAACCTTGGGAAGTCAGGAGCTGAAGATGGCAAGGCCATGAGATGGAGAGTTGGAAGGAATCCCTAGTCTGCACTGATTTTATGTAAATAGTAAGCACTGAAATAGGGTCTGTTAAGCATTGAGTGGCATTTTTTTAATTAATTGATTTTATTGGTGCATTTTACACACACATCCTGAGCACAGTTACTAAGATAGTTCATAGCTTTGCTCTGAGCAGTTCCAAGAGGTCGGCCATGCTGAGGACAGAGGCTTGGAGCCCTGTCTGGAGTGTGGGACAAAATTTTAAGGCAAAGATTATAACTAAAAGGAATCTAAAAGAGCTATAGTTCTGATCACATCATTTTGAATGGTGGCAATGCAGATGTCAAGGGAGACTGGCCGAAAGAGCCCTCCTGAGAATGATTCCAAGAAAGCTGAGGTTCTAAAAAGACTTGTAATCCAAAAGATAAAAAAGATCACAAAACAAAGGGCAAAGATACTGAAGTAGTTAGGATTAGAATAACACCAGGTAGCTGTGACTTTGGAGATAAAATTTTTAGTTCTTTTTTTTTTAAATGATCACAATCAACATTGAGAATTGGTACCAGTGCATGATATGGCTTAATTCTTATTTTTTCCTGTTCCCATGCCCTCCCTTCAACCCCCTCCCCCTATGTAAATAAGCTTTGTTTCCTTCCTTTTGTGCCTGACATTTCATTTAACATAATGTCCTTTATGGTTCTCTCGTTGCTGTGGACAACAGAATCTGATTCTTTTCCTGGCTGAATAGTATTCCTTATGAGCATTCTCTGCATTTTCTTTATCGTGGCAGCCATAGGTGAACACCTGTGTTGATCCCACATCTTAGCTGTTGTGAATGGTGCTGGGAGAGCAAACGTAGGTGTTTCTCACCAACAATTCCCCTTCGTATCCTTATTGTTTCTAACTGTATTTTTCACCTGCATGGTACAGGTATTTTCTTTTAGCATTCACTTGGTTCTTTGACGAGCATAAACTATTTGTGTACACTTATGAAGAGCAGTGTGATGTTTGGGTTCGTATTACCGCCTTGACACCAGCCTTCCAAATGGGGCGAGATGACATTTCACTGCAGTTTGGAGTTGTGTTACCCTGAACATTATGGTGGTGCACATTATTCACACGCTGGCTGCGTTTGGAGTCTCATGCGATAGCACTTCTGATGAAAAAGAGATACAGAGGTCCTCATCTCCTCGTGCTGTGACTCCTCTGACTGGGGAGGGAATGATGAGACTGACTGGGACAGCAGTAGAAGGGACAGAGAAGCCCAAGCCCAAAAACTGCTGGCTCCAAACAGCCCTCCTACCTGCACTGTTTCACCCTAAGAAGACCTTGCCGAGAAGCATGAAATTATTATAACATGAAAGGTGCATAAAATACCCTCCTAATCTTCAGGAAGGAGAAGAGGGTGCCTTCTAAAGTCCTCAGAACAACACTTTAAAGGGACGTTTTCATGCCCGTGGAAAGGTAAAGTGATGGTTAAGAGTCATCAGAGGTTCCCAAGTTCTACACAACCCAGTCTAATTGCAATTTCATTTTCTTTAGTCCTAAAAATCTAGTTCATTGTGGAGATACAATGAACCTTGGCAACTGAGGGTTTTTTCAACATTTTGCAAGATCTAGAAAACCCAGGGGAGACTTATGTCCCAGGAGATAGTACAGTCCGGTGTATTTCTACTGAGTTGACAAGTCAGACGCAAAGTGAGGCAGGTAGACTCCGTGGATGGGGGGGAGGGTCGGGTGCTCGATAACAGTGACAGTGAAAGCAGTGCCAGAATGGGGGTCTGTGCCTTTCCCAAGGGCTGTGGTCGCTACCTATATCCAGGTGGGATGTGCAGTTCACAACCTGCACAACTACACACAGCTGCTCTGGTTGTTTGATAGTGGTTCTCATGTTGACATATCTTCTATCTTTTAGGAGAAGCTGGAAATCCAGATGTCGGCCACTTATTCAAAGTTAAAAAGAGGAAAATATTACGCAGGCCAAACAAAACACATCTGCTGGCTTCACTTGGCAATTGGGCCATTGGTATGTGACATCTGATCCCAAGAAAGACTTCTAGTAGCTCAGGGCTGTGTTATTGGCTTGGTTCAATTCTACATTTTTATCAATGACTTTGATTAAGTTCTAGAAAATATATAAATCAAACTGAGTATTGACTCAAAGCCAGGGAGAAGACAGTGGAGTGATCAACTCTGGATTCTGAATTACTTCAACAGACCAAGTCAGGGGCTCCATTGCACAAGAAGGAACTCTTGGATAAACAAATGTTAGATCATGTAGGGTCAAAAAAAAATTCAGCCATGCAAGTGCAGATGGCTTAACAACAGCACATGTGGGGGAGAAAATGCTGTAGCATTTTCACTGCCTGAAAATCAAAAGGCAATGATGCAGTGTAGTTGCCAGAATGCAAAAACAATCTGAGACTGCATGAAGAGGAGCAGATCCTGAGTTGTTTGGTCCAAATGCATCTGGAGCATCGCCCTTGGTTCTGGGAAACATTTGAGGAAGGACACAGAGAAACTGGAGTGCACTTGGAAGGCTTCAGCTGGGAGGGTGAGGAAATTGGGAATGATTCCATTGAAGGATGGCTGAGGCTGTTAGGATCACTTCCCTTACAGAAGGAAGTCTCGGACACATCAGCGCTGGGTTTAACTTGGGGAGTTGTCATGTGCATGAAGAACTAATTTGTTCTTTGAGTCAAGGCAAATGCCAAGGGTCCAAAGAACCAGAGTTCCATCCAGCACCCACATATATTTCAGAAATGTCGCTGGTTACGGGAAAGGATGCCCAGGAAGAAAGGTAGCCCCCAACATTACCTCTAAAAACAGCAGTGTGGGAGCAGTGGCTAAGCCATCTTTGGCCAGGAACATAATAAAGAAAATGTGACCACTGAATTGGTGGTGGGTGGAGCAGCATTAGACACATGAGATGCCATGTAGGAACAGCCAAGGTGGAGTGGGACTGTTGGCCCAGTCACTGCTAAAAATATACAGCCACATAGTAAGCCCCTGATAGAGGAGGCACAGAAGAGTACAGCAAAGAGATGTACAGAGCACAGGGCAATGATAGTGGGTATTTTGACAAAAGCCATTACAAACCACAGTTTCCAAAGGGTGAACTGCACTATCTGGTATTGGTTGACACGGTGCAGCAGTTCTCCAGGGAGACAAGCAAAGGGAGATGCCATCAAATTTTCAGTAATAGTTGGGTTCCCTCAGTTGGCAGCATGTATCATCAATGAGCAACATTTCTACCACAAAGTCTCCTTGATTTATTAAGCTACAAACCTCCTAGATAAACTTGCTCAACCTGTTCATAACATCAATTAGGAAACTGATCCCCGGAAAGAGAAAGTGAGTAGAGTCATAGGATTGAAAGATGACAGAATCAGAGCTCGAACAGGTCCTATCCAAGTATGTTTCATGATCTTTATGATTCATTTTGGATACTTCCAAGAAAAACTTCAAAATCACCCTCAGTTTTATGGCTTTAAAAATATGGTCTTTGTAGTAATTGCCATGACCTCCAAACACAAAACCCTCAAGAAAGTAAGAGATGGACCATGGGATACACCCATTCTGCTCGCTGTTATTTTCCCTCAAGCCCTTTGGTTTGAGATGCATGTTCCATCATATTCTTTCCATCATTGATCTTTCCTGTCTAGGGTTCCTTTGATACCTTGCTGAAAGAAAGATCCAATGGAGTTCTGGGGGGTGGAAGGTGCTGGAGCCTCATAAGTCCGTCTATTGAAGGCAGCTCCTAAATTCTCTTCCTATCCTTTCCTTTTCTCTGAAGTCCAGCTGGCACGATGAGGGAGGTGGAAGCCACCAAGGTCCCTCTGCCTCCTTGTGCCTAAGCACTTTCCCCTAGCACAGACACCCCCTGAGCTCATTGCCCCTCCGCCAACTGTCCTTTTTTCTTTCTTTCTTTTTTTTTTTTTTTTTGAGACAAGGTCTCGCTTTGTAGTTCAGGCTGGCCCTGAGCTCAGCCTCCAACTCACATCACAGCAGTCCTCCTGCCTCTGCCTCCCAAGTGCTGGGATTACAGGCGTGAGCTACCACGCCCGGCACTGTGGTATATGATACTGGTTGCTGCTGGGCTTGAGTCTCCACACCCAGTATGGTATGTGGTTACTGGGGATCGAACCCAGGTCCTTGTGCTTGCAAGACAGGTGCCAGAACCACTTAGCCAAATCCCCGGCCCACGCCAACTGTCCCTTGATCTCCTCAGTACCACCACTGTGCCACTGAAATAAGAGGGGCAAAGGGGAGCTGCCTGCCTTCAGGGGTAGCTCTATGCCCACTGAGGTGCCATCATGGTCTGACAGTTTCCCTCTGCTTCCACTCTCCAGAGGCCAGAGGAAGAGCAGTGGACTCATAATGGCTGGAATGACCAGGCCATCGGACCGAGGTCCACCAGCAAGCACCTCTCTCTTGGAGCTTTGGCTATTATTCTACTGAGGTGAGGCTTTCTGGAGACAGAGATGAAGCAAATCCACAGGTTTCTCCTCCTAGAGACAACAGAGATCTCATTTCCCTCTGTCTTACTGAAGCACAGTGATTTCACACTACCATGGTTATGATTTTTCTCAACAAGTCACAAAAACTTTCCATTCTGCAGTATAAGAAACCTGCTTCTTTCCCAGAACAGACTTGGACTGGGTTCTGTAGGTTCTTGGGTCACCAAACGAGGGAGACACCAAACGCACAGTGTAAGGGATTGAACATTTCAGTGCTGCTGACAGAAGAGAATCCTCAGGTCCAGAGTCATCCCTGTGTTCCTGTGGGTCTAAGCCTGCTCTCGAAAGAGTTAGAAACACCTACCAGAGCAGGAAGTGAGAGAAGACAAGGAACACATCAAGCTAGAGACCAACCTCTTGGTCTTCTACATTCCAACTCTCCTGTGGGAGAATAAAATGAGCCCTCCATGAAGAACTAACCCGTTATAGACTATGAGCTTGAACTTTCATTCTGCCAATCGGGAACAGCCTAGCTTAACAATGCAGTGACACTTGCCCACCATGGGCAGAGAATGACTCCAGGCTGAAACCAGTTCTTTGTGGCTACACCTTCAAAGTGTTCTTCAGTCTGAATCCTGAGTGTCATTACCATCATATCCATCAACAATATTGTTTTTTTGTTTTTGTCTTTGTTTTTTGGGGGGTTTTTTTGCTGGATGCAAGAACATCGAATTCATTGTCTATCCTTAGCATTTGGCTTGGCTCATGTCTCTATGGTAAGCAGTCTCCAAAGCAGGCCCTAGTCCAGGGCCTGGAAGGAACTGAGTCCTGCAGTCTCCAAAGCAGGCCCTAGTCCAGGGCAGGCTCAGTTCTGGCACCGGTCTTGCAAGTGCAAGGGCCCAGGTTCTATCCCCAGTAACCACAGACAGCAGTGCTGGGCTTGGAGACTCACACCCATCAGCAAACAGTACCACATACCATAGTGCTAGATGTAGTGCCTCATGCCTGTAATCCCAGACTCAGGAGGCAGAGGCAGGAGGATTGCTGTGAGTTCAAGGCTGAGCTCAGGGCTAGCCTGAACTACAAGAACAAGACCTCGTCTCAAAAAAACAACACAATCACAGCTTCCTCTTCACTTGATTTTGGGCCATTCCCTCTGAGAGAGACCAGTGGCCATGTTGTAAGGATTCTCAGGGAGTCTCACTGTAAGGTTCCCAGGGAGAGATCTGCATGACAAGCAATGGAAGCCTGTTGGCAAGACCCCCCCCAGCTGCAGATCTTCTAAGTGGAATCAAGCCTGTGGTCACCTGCAAGGGTCATGTGGCTACTCGACCCTGTGCAGCAGCCACCTAGTTAAGCTGCCCTGGAATTTATGGCCTCTAAAAATGACAACAGACAATACATGTTGATTGTACTTTAAATTGTCAAGTTTGGGCTGGGGATTTAGCTCAGTGCTGCTGCTGCCTTCCTAGCAAGCACAAGGTTATGAGTTCAATCCTTGGTACCAGAAGGAAAAAAAAAACCCTCAAATTTGGAGGTAATTTGTTACATAGGAGAGATAGTGGGTGCATTCCATGTGATGAATGAGCAAGTAACAATGTATAAATATATCCGACCATGATTGTACAGGACACAGTGATCGTTGCTGCTCAGTTTCATCAGAAAATTGCCCAAGTCCTGCCATAAAAAATGTCCCAGTCCCCTTCCACACGTTAGATAACATGTTTCTAGTGCACTGCTAACAGAAAAATAAAACACCTCACACATCAGATGCACGTGAGCAAAGCTGTTTTGCAACATTTATTATATTATTAATAAGAATGATATATGTATGCATAATTACATGAATGACGCAATGTATCCCCCATACAAGCTTTAACAGTTTGATAGAGAAGAAAGTATAATGGGTACTCTGTACCTGTGAATTCTGTGTGCGTGAATTGAAGATCTGCAGGAAAAAACAAATTGTGTCTACATTCCTAGGGAAAGGATTCTTGTGTTGTTATTCCCTAAGTGTCTCAGTATAACAGCTATTTACATAACACACTGTATCAGCAATTCTGTCATTCACATATGATCTAATCTGTAGGACGGAGAGTGTAGGTTATGTGTAAACGTTGTGCTGGTTTATATAACGGGTCTGAGCATCCCTAGAATTTGCCCTCCGGAGGAATGGAGTGGCCGGGAATCAAACCCCAGTACTCAGGGACAACTGTGCATAAATGCTAAGGATTTTCCTCTTTCAGTGGGGCAATATACATAATTTAAAAAATAATTTCCGAGGTCTTGACTATCCAGATTTTTCCACTGAGCATGATGCTACACTTACACTTAGGAAAAAAATAAGATTTTATTTCCGAAGGACTAGAAGGTCACCCCTGGTTTGCGACCGACTCTTCCACTTGGCAAGCGTTCTGCTCATGGAAGCCGAAAGAACAAAAGGAATCTCCTGCCCCAGCCCCTGAGGACCTCCGCAGTCACAGGGCCAGAGCTGGGGGGAGCGGAAGCCTGGCCTGGCTCCCACCAGCGTGCGGAGCCGGAGGAGCCTAGAGGCCACCATCTGGACTGGCAGGCCGGAGCCTTTTCCTTCGGCGCAGCAGGAGTGGGATGAAGGAGAAGTTGGGAGAGCGGGAAGAGAGAACAAGGATGTGAAACTAGGTCATCAGGAAATCGAGGAAATAAACAAGGAGTTCCTGTGAAAGGGGGGCTCCCTTTGATCGGGGCTGGGAATGGGCGGGACCCACTCTGGGAAGAGTGACCGAGGCCCTGCGACATCCTCAGGCCACCGCAGACCGACACAGTCAGAGCCTTAGAACTGCACAGCTGGACAGGGAAAGGGCCCCGGAGCCCGCGTGCCTGCCTCGCTCCCACCTCCCGCTCTCCAGGCGGACACGCCGTGGGCAGCTGCTGCCCGCCGCCGCCTTCCTCCATTTCTGACCGCTGCCCCACCAGGCCCTGAACGACGCCTCAGCGCAACGCCCGCCTTCGTGGCCGATTCCCTCGCCTGCATCATCTTCCCTCTCAGCTCTGTGAGATCAAAGCGTTTCTTTTCAGAATCAACTCGCACAATTAGCTGTGTCGCACTCTTTCCTTTAATTAATTCTTAAAAATTGTAACAAAACACATATAATAGAGTTCACCATCTTAACCATTGCTAAGTACATTAAATGCATTCACGTGGTTGGGAAGTTATCGGCACCATCCATTTCTGAAACGCTTTTCATCCATCCAAACTGAAATCTGTATCCGTCAAACACGGGCTTCCCATGGCCCCCAGCCTCTGACAATCATCATTCTTTTTCTTTTCTTTTCTTTCTTTTTTTTTTTTTTCTGATACAGGGTCTCACTTTGTAGTTCAGGCTGGCCCTGAGCTCAGCCTCAAACTCACATCACAGCAATCCTCCTGCCTCTGCCTCCCGAATGCTGGGATTACAGGCATGAGCCACCACGCCCGGCACTGTGGTATGTGGTACTGGTTGCTGCTGGGGTGAGTCTCCACACCCAGTATGGTATGTGTTTACCGGGGATCGAACCCGGGTCCTTGCACTTGCCTGAACCACTGAGTTAAATCCCTGGCCCCCTCCATGAACATTTTTGACCCTAAACTTATACTCTGCACGGATTAAAACTTTAAAAAATCTATTGTTGTTTTCATCATCACAGAATACTTAACAGTGGTAGACAAGATATCCACATCTTAAACCCCAGAACCTGTAAATACGCATCTTACATGGCAAATCAGATGTGATGGAGGATCTTGAGGTGAGATTGTCCTGGATCATTTGTGTGGGCTCAAGATAATCACAGGTCACTACACAGGGGAGGTAGGAGGGCTCCAAACAAGAGGGATGAGATGGCACAGTGATCGAGGAAGGGTTGTAAGTTGAGGGATGCAGGTGACTTCTAGGTGCTGAAAATATCAGAGTATGTGTTCTCTTGTAGAGCTCCCAGAAAGAACACAGACCTGCTGTGACCTTGATTTTAGGACTTTTGACCTCCACAACAATAAGATAATAAATCTGTGTTGGTTAAGCTACTAAATTCATAATAATCTGCATTCGTGGCCAGAGAGAATAAATATACTTACTAGATGCCAAGCTTGTTCTAAGCATAATGTTCTTATTTTTTCCTTTAACTTCTCCTAGTGCCAATAAATATGTGGCATTATCATCCTTATTCTATGGGAACTTAGAAATGGCAATTAAGTGATTTATCCAAGCCTCCTGGGTATTGCTTTTGTTATTCATAATCTTTGGCCTCTCCTTTCAGTATAGCACCCCAATATATTGGAAATAGATTATTTCTTCCAGTCTATGTATTCTCCGTGAGGACAATGTGCAGCCATATGACATAAATCAGGTCCATCCTAGGATGGGAATATTATGAGATTCCCATAAAATCAGAGTGGCTGGAGAAAATTCATTCCAGCAGAAACGTCTGCATGGTGTGTCTCCAGTGCCCTCACTGCCTCTCTGTCCCATGGGAGGACACGTCCTGAGTCCTGCTCACTCTCCCAGAAAGAGGAAATTTCTGTTATTATATAAGGAACTGTACACCAAGACCCATCCTTCCCCTGAGATGACATAGACAGAAGAAAGAAGAGCGAATCAAACTCTTTGAGTCCCAGAATACCTGTCCCATCCAGGAACAACAGATTTGCACAGCAGAATCTCCTTGAGTACACACAGACAGCCAAAGGTTGACCAGATGGTCACACACACTTCTTCATCTCCTGTGTCTAAGTAGGATAAGGAAGGCCTTCAAAAGGAAGCTCTGAGCTTGCAGCTCCCTCCAATCATCCCCAGTAGATGCCCCCATCTTGTAAATTTTTTAATTGAAATCTTTATTGGTACATTACATATATGCATCATGATTACACCCCATCTTGTAAATTTTATAGACTCGTTTTTCCTAAGATCCTTGAGTTGTATCATTGCTCTCCTCACCCACATTCAGTGGCGCTGATTACCTGTCCAGTTCCCCAGTGACCTACTGAGACCTTCCCTAGCACCTACTGGAATGGCTGGTATGGTTTTCATGAGGTTGACAGCATAAGCTCATGGGTGGGTGAGTGGGCAATTCCAGGAAAGGATAAACTGCTTGTGTCCTTAACTAGGTTTCAGTGACCGAACCTCAGGTCTGCTTGGCATTGCTGACATTTGTCCCAGCAATACTAGGTCATTTTGACATCCAGCATTTTCCCATGCAGGACAGAGATCCAAGCAGGGCAAATTGCACTTGTGGCTAATGTCCTTGGTATGTATATCACACCTCCAAATCTGCTATTTTCACTTCTATGCAGTTTTACCTTTCTTCTACACACCTGTACCCCAAAGAGGTATCTACTAGATCTGGGAGGTTGACAGCACTCTGGCTTCAGATGCATAGCATGACAGCTATTTTCAAGAAAAATCCAAAAGACAAAAGCAAAAAGACTAACCTTGTCAGAATATTGTTCTGCTTCAGACTTGGATTGACAACTCATAAAATTGAGAATAATCAACATTCAGTCTGTCTGTTTGCTTCTGAGATTTACTAGATAAGCATAAAGATCCAGGCTTATCCCTAGGCTTATCCCACAGAGAGGTAGAAGTTCCTGTAGTTGGGATAGTAAAAAGGGGGAAAGTTTGGAAATCAAACAGACCCAGGTCAAATTTCTGGCTCAGAAATTCAGTGTGTGTCTTTTGGCAAGGCTGTGATCATCCAAGACACCATGTTTACCCTCCTCCCAAAAGCTGACATGGAGGTCCCAGGAGTTCTGGGCTGAAGGGACTCATGACAGTCAAGTACATAGCACAGGACCATGCACAGTGCCAGCACTAAAAATGGCAGCTTTGCTTGGAATCAGCTCAACTCTAGTCTAGCTCGGAATCGGCTCCACTCTAGTCTGGCTCACATGAACTATTTCTCTGGCTCTCTAGGGTTTGTCTGTGAAGTGGGAGAGGAATGGGCTCGACTCTGCTCTTCTGCCATACTAACCTCTCCTTTCCTTGTAAGTTTCCCACTCCCTTGTGTTCATAGGTCACAGTAGTTAGGTTAGAACAGCAGCATAGATAATAAATCTAAAACAACAAACAAAGAGAAACAGTATTAGCCAGGCATGGTGGCACACATCTGTAATCCTAGCACTCTTGTAGGTTGAGGGAGGAGGATTTCAAGTTTGAGCTCAGCCTGAGCAATTTAGCAATTTAGCAAGACCTTTTCTCAAAATAAAAATAAATAAATAAATAAAAAAGCGTTGGAGATGTAGCTTAGTGTGAAGGCCCTGGGTTCAATCCCCACTGTTAAACGATACATTAGACCCTTTTGATCCTTGGTTTAACTCCTGGTTGTAACCAACAAAGTCTAAAAGCATTAAATGGAAAATTCCAGAAAGAAATGGTCCATAAATATTAAATTTTGCATTATTGTGAACAGCATGATGAAATTACCAAAGACAAATGACAGTATGCTTCCTATAAATACTTTTATATGAATATTTTACTTATAAAAACCAAAAGCTGGAAACATAAATAGCCATCACTGGAACATGACTCAATAATAAATAGGAATGAACTACTACTTCTAGGGCCTCTGCTCCAATAAACATAGATGGCACAAATATGTTGAATGAAAGAATTCAAGAAAAAAGTACTGTGTGATTTTTATGTATCTAAATTCTAGGAAATTCAAATTATTATATATTGACCCCAAATGGATTAATAATTATATGGAAACTATTAGGCAGGAGGGCAGGAAAAGAAGAAAACAAATATGAAGTCAGGAGAAAACTTTTGGAGGTGCCAGATGTGTCCACTTTATTATAATCATACTTTGCAGGCAGGTAGTATGATAACACTTATCAAACTGTGTCCCTAAAATGAGAGCAATGTGTTTTATGTCAGTTATATTTAAATAAGGTTCTAGAAATACATTATAATAGAATATAAGAGAAAAATTACTGTGGGTGGTCACAAATGCTAGCATATAAAATCCAACAATACATGGAAAAATGCACACTATTTAGTAAGACTTCCTTAGCATAGAGAGCATCCTAGAAATATATTTCTGTAACATTAGGAAACCTAGGTATGTAATTCAACATATTAACAGACAAGAATAATGATACGACCTTTGTGCAAAATAAAACAGTAATTTAATATCTAACAAATCAGTCATATGAAATTTTCTTATCTAATAATTTTAATACATTTCAAAACTAATGTAGAAATACAAACTTCTCTTTTAAAGTCAGAAATAATGTAAACAAAATCCTTATTGCTACTTCATTCATGTACACAACAGGCAGTCTGAGCCAGGGAAATAGGACAGGAAAAGTAAATGAGAAGCAGTTTGAAAAAGTACAACAGTATTGGCAGAGATAAGATTTTATACATAGAAAATTCTCAAAGACTACATGAAAACTATTCAGATTATTAAGAGAATTAGTTAGTTGACCATATGGGCAGAAATTGATTCCTAAGCTGGAACCAAGCATTAAAGGCTATATAGAATTCTGGTAAATAAATTTAATTAGGGGCTGAGAATTTAGCTTAATGGAACTACACCTCCCTTGCAAACTTAAAGTCCAGAGTTCAATCTCCAGTACTGGGAAAAAATTCTAATTAAATTTCCTGCATCCATATAAAATAAATAAATAAATAAATCCAAACAAAATAAATAAATAAAATAAAATCATAGTATTTAAATAGTTAAAAAAAATTTTTTTAAACTATAAAAGAGCCAGGCATGGTGGCTCATGCCTGTAATCCCAACACTGGGGGCGCAGAAGCAGGAAGATTGCTGTGAGTTCAAGGCTTGTCTAGGCTACATAGTGAGGTAAGGGCCAACCTGAACTACAAAAGTGAGACCCTGTTTCAAAAATAAGAAATAAATAAATAAATAGCTAGTCTGCTAAATCAATAATTTTACACTTAATATTTTAAATAAATTTTACTTGATTAACCAAAATTTATTTTACTCATAATTTAAAAAAAATAGTGTGTAAGACACGCAAGACACAGTATGGTTCATCCTCTACCCCCAGGTTCCTCATTTTGGTTTCAATCAACTGTAGATGAAAAATATTTTTTAAAAACTTGTGATGCTGCTGAACAATTACAGGGTTTTCCTTGTTGTCATTAATCCCTAAGTAATAAAGTATAACAAGCAGAATTTACATTTTACTAGATATTATACATGATCTAGAGATCATTTAAACTATACGCAGGCTGGACATTAGTTGTATACAAATATTTTGCCATTTTGTATATGAGACTTGAGAATCTGTGAAGTTTCATATCTGAGGAGGATCTTAGAACCAGTTCACTGAGAATATACAAAAACAACTGTATTTATTTACCCAATTCACAGTGCCAGAACTCATGCAAATAAATATGCAGATAGTGGAGTAATGCTGTCGTCCCTAGCTGTCTGAACAGATTGAGCTCCACCACCACAGAGGATAATGGCCTTTGTATTAGTTAGGACAAACATTATTCTCTTAAATATTTTTCCATATGTAATGGTATGTCTTCTTTTTGTGCATCCAATGTTGAAAAAGCAAATGCTTTCTGCCGGCTCATGGAAGTCACAATGCTTATCTCTTAGAAGATGTTTGTGATAGGTAGTTAAACACATTAGTTGTGGAAAAGCAGAATTTTTAGATCATAGATACTGTTTTCCATATTTATAACAGTTCTGTGATGCAGGTACTGTTGTTATCTCCATATTAACAGTTGAGAAAACTGAGGTACATAGAAGAAAAGGCAACTCACTCAGGGTCACAGAGCTACTAAGAGACACAGTCCAGATTTAACAGAGGTCTCTTTAATCTTGTCACATAAATTCTTTCTTCCTTCCAAGCTGGATGACTCTAAAAATATAAACAGATTCACTGTTTTTAAAGATCTTCAGATTACCATGCCAAACAAAGACAAGAGTCAAGCAGGTAATACGTATTGGCAGATAATGACAAAATCAGTGGCTCTGAAGTCACATGAGGTTTGAATATCTACTCTGACATTTCTACCTGAAAGTTTCCAGTTTCTTGACCTGCTAGTTCATTTACAAAGTGATAACAATAAAAATGCCAATTTTATAGAGTTATTTGATAGATTATTTGCTCATTATTCAATAAATACATGTTGGGCAATTGTCATGTGACTTGTACTTCAATGCTTGCAATTCATGGAATAGGCAAAAATTTTGCCTTCATGGGTCTAGAAGCAATGGCACTTTATTAATAATGAGCAAGTCAAGGGCTGGGGATTTAGCTCAGTGTTTCTGGCTCCTGTCTTGCAAGTAGAAAGGCCTGGGTTTGACCCCCAGTAACCACATACAATACTGGGTGTGGAGAATCACACCCAGCAGCAATCAGTACCACATACCACAGTGCTGGGCATGGTGGCTCACGCCTATAATCCCAACACTCGGGAGGCAGAGGCAGGAGGATTGCTGTGATGTGAGTTTGAGGTTGAGCTCAGGGCCAGCCTGAACTACAAAGCGAGACCCTGTCTCAAACAAAACAAAACAAAACAACACAGTGAGCAAGTCGAGAATTCAGATCATGGTTTTTAATATCATTCTCCAATTAAAGTAAACAGGGCTCCTTGGAGACGTAGCAGTTGGTAGGGTCTGATTACAAAAGATACAAGGTAAACCTGCAATGTGTTAGTGCCATGAAGTAAAAAAGTACTCAAAGAACAAAGCTGTCTAAATCACAATGTGTTAAAAACCTACCTGAAAGACAGGAGCCAGACTTGGAACAATTTGAGTCACCAAATAGTGCAAGATTATAATCTAGTGTATAATAAATATTTATGAGTCCATACTGATATAAAGTCATTGAATGAATAATTGAATATGTGTGAAGTGGCAAAAACTCCATATGGGATAACTCCAAATAACTTATCTAAATGTTACACTATCAGAGATTATGAAATGTTAACTCATTTTCCAGGCTTTGTGATGAAAAAAATGCCAAACATCAAAAATAACTACAAACAGAGCTGCCACCAAGGTGGAGGCCCCCCCCCCACCATGGAGTCATATTTGTCCACAGCCAACTCCATACCAGTTGATTCTTTGTCCTGAATGCAGCCAACTGCCAACTCTCAGCTTTCTCTGCATTTTATTTCCCCTTGTCAGGAGCTGCAAGGGCACCAACCACCTGAAAGACCGGATGAGGGATGAGACCAGTGCCCAGGAGGGAAGGGAAGAGTTAGCAGGAAGGAATCATGAGTCAGCTGGACCAGCAGTGCTAGCTCTAAGCAACACTCCTGGTGATTCTAAATGATAAAAGTGTGAGGTTTCACTCCAAAAGTGATTGTTTCCCAGCAGACTCTTCAGCTGGAGAAGAAATCCAGTGAAGTACCTGCCACCTTGGAGGGGAGTCTAGTGAGAAGCTATTTGGACATTTCCATCATTTCAGTTCATTATTTAAGTCTCAGCACAACTATTGAGTAACCTTACTTGAGGGTTTCTAGTGTCACTCTGTCACAGTGACTGAGGGATAGACACTCACAAGAGACAGCCCTGGACAGGGAGCAGGCTAGATAGACTCCTAAAAAGTTTAAGCTCAGGCTGGGAAAGACATAGACTTTGCCCTCCATGCTGAGGAGCCAGGCCAGTGTCTGTGACTTTCAGAGGTGACTGTGTCTGAATGTGCTACCTTCAAGGCCAGTGGTTGGCTTGAACCCTCGTAGTGCCGCCCACATCCAGCACAGATCAGAGGTCTAGTTGTTCCCCCTGTCTACCAGTGGAGGAAACCCCTTAGCTCAGATGGTTGCCAGGGCCTGGGTTGAAGGGACAGAGGGACCTCTGGAGTGGGGAGGGGGGCACCTCACAAACCCACAGTCATCACGCTGTGGAGACAAAATTATGATGTGCTGGATTCCGAGACTGCAGATCCTGGAAAGAAGCCACTCTCAACATGACAGAGGAGTTTGTTTAAAAAAAACTTTTGATTTGGGGGCTCAATAATTTTTCCCTTCAGTGTTTTTTTGTGAGGGGGATTGGAGTTCTTCTGTATTTCTTCTTTCTTTTCATTCTTTTTCCCCTTCTTATTTTTCTTTTATTTTGCTCCATGTTTCTTTCTTTTTTTTCTTGTTTGTTCTGTTCTGCTACCTTTATCTAATATTGCCAGTTTCATTATATTCTTTCACAGGATCTTTTGTCTCACTTTCCTCTTTCTTTCTCATCTTCCAGTGGTTAATTTTTCAAGTCTTACTTTTCTCATTTTCTGGCTCCCACCCCTCTTGTCCTTATTGGTATAGCCATTAACCTTTTTGATTCTTTAGACAGTTAAATCTATGCTATTGCTATTGAATACTGCTCCATTGTTAATGGAGGTAGAGCTGTTGCATTTAGCAGATATGCATGTCAATATTTGGTTTGCCTTAGTGTTTATACTATAATTCTAGATCTCTTTTCTATGGTTAAGGGCAGTGCATTATTGTTTCCTATGGTACATTAACATCCAGTATGTCTTTATCAGAATTACTGTTGCCAATTTTATTGCTATTGCCAAGGTGGCATAGTTGTTATTAATTGGCTTTTTCTGCATGCCAAGATCTGGATTGCCTTGTGCCATTAATAATACTGTGGCCTATTCCCAAAGAACTGGGTGCAGGGATAATATACTTCTGCTTCCCTCCCATATAAAGGAGGTGTTTGGATTTGGAGACAGAAACAAAGGCCTATAGTTAACCATGCCCAGAGTTCACCACTGCAAATCAAACACTGACTAAAAAGTTCTCCATGCTATCCACAAAGTCTTCCATTAGAATCAAACTAGAATCCTCAGCACAAACAAAATAAAACAAAAGGAAGGGAGAGGAGAGGGAGAGAGAGAAAGAGAGAGAGAGAGACAGAGACAGAGATAGACAGAGACAGAGAGAGACAGACAGAGGGAGAGAGACAGAGATAGACAGAGACAATGACACAGAGAGAGAAAGAGAGAGAGAGAGAGAAGCATGATAGCAAAATGCCTCCAAAAACTTCCAGTGCCCCCAGATCCATGAGGCATTAAGGGAGAGGAATTCAAAAGCCATAGAGCTGAGTTATTAAAAAAGAGCAGAGGAGATTTTATAAAAGATCAATAGGTGATTTGCAAGCTGAAAGAAGATACAACAGATAATGCACTTAAAACAGTCAGTGTGCTTAATAATAAAAAGTTAGCAGATCTAAACAAAACTTGAGTGGCTGATTTACCAAAGAATGGAAGTCCGTGAAAAGATACCAAACAAAAATTAATGAGATTAAACATTTTGTTGAAAGTATGGATAGCAGAACAGAATTAGAATGCAAGTTTTCTGTTGGAGGCCGATTATTCAAAGAAGTCTTAAAATACCAAGAGAACATAAAAATTGGATTCGGCTGCTACTAAATGATGCAAAGATGAGTAATCTAAGATTAATTAGAATTATTGAAAAAAATTAGGAGTTAGCAAAACTCATAAAAAAGCCATTTGGAGAAATCATTTTTTCCTAAAAATGGGGAAATAATTTAATAAACAGATAAGTGGGATATATAGAGCCCCAAATAGACACAATCAGAAAAGAACCTCTATATCACACATTAGAGGCAAAAATCTCAAGAGTCCAATAAAAGGAGTGAATTTTAATAGCTATGAGAGAAAAGTCAATAGATTATGTATGAAGGTAATTAAATAAAGGTAATTGTATGAGAATTACAATTGACTTCTAGACACAAACCTTAAAGGCTGAAAGAGTTGAGAGGGAAGTGCTAGAATAAAATGCTAAGGAAATGCTAAGTGCTAAAAAAAAAGAAGATATATCCTGAAAAATTATCTTTCAAAATTGATGGAGAAATGAGGTATTTCCATGACAAAAAAATCTTAATAAATTCATGACCACCAAACCAGCACTCCAAAAGATATTCAAGATATCCTAGAACAAGGTAATAAATCTAACACTCTCTAAAGACCTTAGAGAATGAATTCACCATCTAAGATAAAAGTAAAAGGCAGAAAAAAAAAGAATTAACAATAGGAAAATAGGTCAGGGAGTTAGCTCAGTGGTTCCAGCGCCTGTCTTGCAAGCACAAGGGCCCGGGTTCAATTCCCCGGTAACCACATACAATACAGCAACCAGTATCACATACCACAGTGCCGGGCGTGGTGACTCACGCCTGTAATCCCAGCACTCAGGAGGCAGAGGCAGGAGGATTGCTGTGATGTGAGTTGGAGGCTGAGCTTGGAGCCAGCCTGATCCACAAAGTGAGACCCTGTCTCAAAAAAACCTAAAAAAAAAAAAAAAAGGAAAATAATGCACTAACAGGAATAAGTCAATATGTTTTGGGAGTAACATTAACTTCAACGGTCTCAGTTCCCTGTTCAAAAGACATACAATGGGAAAATGGATTAAGAAATAAAGTCGAAGAGTATGCTGTATACAAGAAACACATTTAACTCAAAAAGAAATTCATAGATTAAAAATCAGGGAATGGAAAACAATATTCCAATCAATGAAAACTCAAAACCAAGAAGGAATTCCTATTCAATTTTCAGACAAAGTGGACTTCAAGCCAAATCTGATCCAAAGAGGCAAAGAAGATCACGACATATTGGTTAAGGAAATAATTCAATAGAAAGAAATAATGATTATAAATAAACATCTCTGTAGATCCAGACATAGTTGTGTACACCTGCAACCCAAGCACTCAGGTGGCTAAGGCAGAAGAATCACAACAAGTTCAAAGCCAGCTTGAACTACATAGAGATCCTGTCTCAAAAACAAAACAAAAATATATATATGCACTGAACCAACCTCATAAAACAAACACTACTGGACATAAAAGATCAGATAAACATCAAGATAATTATGGTAACAGACTTCAACACTTCACTATCACAGATTAACTAGACCAAAAAATCAACAAAGAAATATCAGTTGAACTAAATCTTCCAACAAGCGGACTTAATATATATCTACATGATGTACCACTCAACAACAACAGAATACACATTCTTCCCAGCAGAACACAGAACTTCCACGTTCTGGAATCATGTAGTAGCCGATATAGTAACCAATAAACCATACTTAAGTAAATACGAAAGAATCAAAATTACTAATCTGTATTATCAGATCATAGTGCAAGCAAACTAGAAATCACTGGCAAAATAAAGCACAGAAATTATGCAAATATATGGAAATTAATGTATTCTTGGATATTCAATGGGTTACAGAAGAAATTAGTTCCTAGAATCACACAATATTCCCAGTGCAACATACCAGAATCAATGGGGTACAATGAAAGCAGTGCTGGTACAAGAAAGGAAATTATTAGAGAAGTTAATGGAATTGAGACTAAGAAACAATATCAAAAAGTAAGAATAAACAAAATGTAAGCCCTTAGCCAATTTTAGCAAAAACAAAAGCAAGAAAAGACTCAACGCAATGCAATTAGAAACGAAAAAGTCTAAATACACTGGACACCCCTGAAATCCAGAAGATAATCAATAAACACTTCAAAAACCTGAACTCTGAAACTTGGAAAATTCAGAAGAAATGAATAGATTCCTTTATACATATGAGTTACCAAACCTGAACCAAGACAATACAAAAACCCTGACTAGTCAAAACAGGCAATTAAATTTAAGTAGTAATTTAAAAACTTGATAGATTTTTTGCTAAATTCTACAACAACTTCAGGGAAGGTCTAATGCCAATATTTCTCAAACTCTTTTTGTGGGGGGACAGGGTGTTACTACGCAGTTCAAAATGACCTTGAACCCGCTAACGTCAAGGCTGGCCTCAAACTTGTGAGAATCCTCCTGCATCAGCCTCTTGAATTCTGGAATTATAGGTGTGTACCACCACACCTGGTTTTCTTCAGTGTTTTTGTTTTGTTTTGTTTTGGGTTTTGTTTTTTGTTTTTTGTTTTTTGTTTTTTGTTTTTTGTTTTTTTTTGAGACAGGATCTCACTTTGAAGTTCAGGCTGGCCTCGAGCTCAGCCTCCAACTCACATCACAGCAGTCCTCCTGCCTCTGCCCCCCCGAGTGCTGGGATTACAGGCATGAGCCACCATGCCCGGCACTGTGGTATGTGGTACTGATTGCTGCTGGGCTGAGTCTCCACGCCCAGTATGGTATGTGGTTACTGGGGATCGAACCCGGGCCCTTGCGCCTGCAAGACAGGCACTGGAACCACTGAGCTATATCCCTGGCCCTGGATTTAAGATTACTGACAAAGGCTTTTTCTGTATCTGTGATATAGTATAATATATTCAAATCTTTTTTTTTTTTTAATAGACAGGGTCTTGCTTTTTAGTTCAAACTGGCCCTGAGCTCAGCCTTGAACTCACAGCAATCCTCATGCCTCTGCCTCTCAAGCGCTGGGATTACAGGTGTGAGCCACCACGCCCGGCACTGTGGTATGTGGTACTGATTGCTGATGGGTGAGAGTCTCCACGCCTGGCATTGTTGTATGTGGCTACTGGGGATTGAACGGCCCTTGCGCTTGCAAGACAGGAGCTAGAACCACTGAGCTAAATCCCCTGCCCAATATATTTAAATCTTAACCAGAACAACCAATCAATACAAAGAAATAAAAGGGATATGTGTAGGAAAAGAAGTCAAATGATCATTATCTGCAGATGATATGCAGAAGATCTAGAAATTCCACCAAATGACACCTAAAATGAATAACCGAATTCACTAATGTGACAGGGATACAAAGTCAACACACAAAAATCAATAGTGTTCCTGTACACAGATAATGAACAACCTAAGAAAAAATTAGGAAAATATATACCATTCAAAGTAGCATCAAGAAAATCAAACACAGGAATCAACATAGACAAGGACATGAAAGACCTCTACCAAAGAAACTACAGTAGATGGAGAAGGGAGATTTAACAGAGCTTGAGAATATGGAAAGATATCCCCTATTTCTAGATAAATAAAACTTATATAGTTATAACGACCAGACTTCCCAAACTGATACACAGATTTCATCCAACCTCAATCAAAACACCAACTGTGTTCTTCACAGACCCTAGAGGAAATAATTCTAAAATTCATAAGGAAACAGTAGAAATTCAGGAGAGCAGAAATAATTCTGAGCAACAAAAGCAAAGCAGGAGGCATCACAATCCCATATTTGAAGTTGTATTACAAAGCTACCCTGATCAGAGCGGCTTGACACTGCCACAGAAGCAGGCATGTGGCTCAGTGCAATAGAACAGAAGACACGGAGGGCCAGGGAGTTAGCTCAGTGGTTCTGGCGCCTGTCTTGCAAGCATAAGGACCCAGGTTCGATCCCCGGTAACCACATACCTATACTGGGCGTGGAGACTCATGCCCAGCAGCAATCAGCACCACACACCACAGTGCCGGGCGTGGTGGCTCATGCCTGTAATCCCAGCACTCATGAGGCAGAGGAAGGAGGATTGCTGGGATGTGAACTGGAGGCTGAGCTCAGGGCCAGCCTGAACTACAAAGCGAGACTTTGTCTAAAAAAAAAAAAAAAAAAAAACACCAAGAATCAATCAATCATATCAAATTAAAAGGCCAGGAAATAATCAAGGGCACAAAGAAACAGCCGAAGGAACGGGGACAATTATTTCCCAGATATTTCTCGGGGAAAAGACTAATATATATAAAATGTAAAGAACTCAGAAAATTACACCTCCCAAAATGAAAGACCCTAACAAAACATGGGCAAGTGAAAGGGATAAACACCTCTCAGAAGAAGAACTGGAATGGCCAATAAATACATTAAAAAATGTTCAACATTTCTGGCCATTTGAGAAGTGCACATTTAAATAACACTGAGATTCTATCTCACACTACAAACAATGGCTACCATCGAGCAGTCAACTAGTAACAAATGCTGGAGAGGCCGCAGGGAAAAAGAACCCTTCCACACTGTTGGTGGGAATGTTGAATGAATCCATGTGTAGATTCTTCAAACTAAAAATAGAAATCTCTATGTACCTTCCTGCAAAAGCCTAAGACGTTATATTACAGTGATTCATACACACATATTAGCATGAGTATAGTGGCACAATTCAAAACAATTAAATTTTGGAAGCTTGTATTTCCACCAAAAGATGCATGGTTCAAGAAAATATGGTATTTATGCATGATGAAATGCTACTTTGCCCGAAAGATGGCTAAACCTCAGTCATTTGTAGAAAAACAGATGCAGCTTGATACTGTAATGTTAAGCCAACTAAGTCAGACACTCACAAATAAAAGTTAAAAAAATAACAAAAATTTATTTTCTCACATTTCTGGAATCTAGAAATACTAAATGAAAGTGTTGACAGAGCTAGTGTCTTCTAAGGTCTCTCTTCAAAGGCTTGTGGATGAAGATGACCATCTTCCTTCTTTTTCTTCACATTTTTTTTATGTTATACTCAAATTAGTCTTCTTAGAAGGACACCAGTCACACTGAATTAGCACCCACCACAAGTCTTCAGTTTAACTTCATGACTTCTTTTAAGACTTTGTCAAATATGAACACATTCTGAGGGTTAAGACCTCAACATATAAATTCTAGAGGGACATTTTTAGCCCATAATGGCTCTGCTTGGTAACTTGCTTCCAAAGAGTTTAGATTTTTACGCAGGTTACAATAGACTTTGTGGGCTGAACAACTCTACAGCGACGATCCAAAGGATCTGGCCAAAAGGTTCGCAATAGTTTCGATCTTGAACGTCACAAAAGGTCTATGCGTTTAAAGACTTGCTTTGCAGCTTCGCCACCATGGGAAGGTATTGGAATCTCTCAGAGGTGGTGTCAAGGGTATGTAGAAAGTTCCCATGAAGGACTCTGACGTGACAGGCTCTTCTCGCTCTACCCCTCCTGATTGCCGTAAGGGAAACAGCTTCACTGAACATGTGCTTCCACCTTGACATGCTGCCTCACCACAGGCACTAAAGCAATGGGGACAATGGACTGAAACTTCCCAAACTATGAGCCAGAATAACCTTTTGTGTCTATAAGCTGATTATGTCAGGCATTTTGTTACAATAATGGAGAGTTAATTAACAAAAGGACTCAGAAAAATTGAAATAAAATCTACAGCTTAATTCACAGGGTTATACTAATGCTATTTCCTTAACTGTAACAATTGTGCCTTCTATGGTTTCAGTGTGCCCCTTGATTGATGTGCCAGAAGCTTGATGCAGTAGTGCTGGGGGCAGGGCCTAGTGGGAGGGGTTTGGTTCATGGGGCGGGTCTTCCTAGATGGATTCATGCTGTTATCGCGAGTGTGGGTTAGTCACGGCAGGACAAGTCATTATAGGAACAGTTTGCCCTTTCATTTTCTACCGTAAGATAACAAAGCACAAAAAACCTGCACCAGACACTGTAGTCTTGGACTTCCAGGCTACTGACTCATAAACTTGTTTTCTGTTTCTATTACCCAGATTGTTGTATTCTGTTATAACATCCGAAAATAGAACAAAATGGTACCATTGTAATAAAAGTAGTTAATCACAGGAAAAGCTAAGTATGAGATAACTGGGAACTCTATTATCTATCTAACTTTGCTGTACATATCACAGTCTTCTACATTTTCTTTTTCTGGTGCTTGGGATTAAACTCAAAACCTTGTGCTAGTGAGGCAGGCCCTGTATCTCTGAGTTAAATCTTTGGCCCATGATTTTTTTTAAAGCCTAAGAATTATCCTGCCTTCAGGATCTATATTTTGGTGGGTAGGAGAGGGAACAAACAGTAAATAACTAAATTTAAGTAGGTTATGTGGAATGATTGAAGAAAATAAATACCCTTATGCGATCACAATTGCGGTGATCCTACTTTTGGTAAGAGGACTTTCCTATAATGAATTGTCTTATAAAAATGCACACTCAAGGGCAAATGGAAATAATGCTACAATTGCCTGGGTTGCAAGAGAAAGAAAGGTTCAACTATTTGACACAGATAATCTATAAAATTAGATGGAAACTAGATGCTATCTACCCCACTAAAAATAATCTCATAAGAAATAAAGTTTCTAAGAGGTAAACTGTAGAGTTTAGAATCTTTAGGGAGTTTCTGTGGCACCTAAGCTAGGCATCATTATTCTCAGAATAACCCTGCAGAGGAAGTTGTATTATACCCATTTTACACATAGAGGAGCTAAGGCTCAGAATGCCTAAGAAGCTCACCCAAAGTCATGAACCTCAAGAGTGAGCACCACCTAGACTCTCCCTCCTGCCCCTCTTCAACACCAGAGACCAAAGCAGAGGCAATGTCAATTCATTTGTTCTGCTCGTAGCAGTCACAGAGACCCAGCAGCCCGCACTGCCATAAATAGGGTAGCCAGCACCCCGCCCCCCCCAGCCCAGCACATGCCGAAGAACCAAAAAGCTTCCATTGATGTGGTCCCACAGGAAGCCTGTGTTGAAAGCAAACACACACAGCGCTGACGGTGGTGACTCACAACTTCTGACCCTCCTTCTAGCCAGTTACATAAACTTTTCCAGCGTATTGAAGTCTTGTAGAAATAGTGCTTCCTGGGAAGATATCAAGGAAAATGTTCCAGGAGCCAACCAGCAAGCCCAACTCGGGGAGTCCTCAGCCCCTTTTTGAGGTTTCTCTTTTTCTTTCCCTCAGCAATTCCTTTCAAAAAAAAAATTTTTTTTTCCCTCACCATTGACCTTGTTAGAGTTGCTAGTACTTTTTCCCCTTACACTGTGGCACTTCTGTAAATGTTTTTGGTCTTTGTTCTACTTCCTGCACTCTTTGAGCTCGGCTGTGATGTCTGTTCACTGAGGCCTTTCTGATCCAGTTGCCCCCAGCCTGTACATCCTCTCCCCAGGTATCAAAAACGAGGGCAGCCGGGCCTGGAGGGCCCCTCATTAGACAGAGGCGGCGCCGCTCGCCCACCAGTCACAAGCAGAGAGGGCAGAGCCGACTCCACGAATGACCAGTATTGAAAAGAAAGCTCCAGGGGTGAGCGAGAGACACAGACTGGCAGAGTCAGAAGCAGAAGGTTAAAAATAAAAAGCAGAGAAAAGAAGAAGAAGAAGAAGAAAAAAAAAAAAAAACACCAAAAAATCTGCTTTCTGACTGCCTAACCGGCTCCTTTTTCAGAACCTGAGGCTCTCCAGAAAAACACCCTGTGAAGTGCAGCTCAGGCTCCGCTGCGAGATCCGCCATCAGAAGGCACCACTTCAGGGACTGAGGAGCACTCGCGTCCGGCGTTGTTCAGTTCGCTGTCTTTCTGGGCTGCGGATGGGAGACGTTTCTATCATCCCAGCAAAGCCAGCAGCCCCGGGACCACAGGAGTTGCTGGCGGTCATCTCCAGCAAGACTGGAGTTCAGGAAGTGCTTGGGTTGAGTGGAGTCTGACCCCTTGGAGCGAGGGCAGAGGAAAGGTGCTCTGGAGGCCCGGGCGGAGAGCTGTCATGGTGGGCAGCGGAACTGGCTTTCCACCGAGTTCGGCCTGGCCGGCTACAAGGCGCTCTGTTTATTCTGGGTAGTGTTAACAGTGCTGGCCTTGGGAATGAGAAGACCTGGCTTAGAGCCCTTGCTGACCCAGTGTGACCTTGAGCAAGCCATTCCAAACCCCCACACTTTATTTGCTTCTGCACAAAATGTAGACAATTCATTGTCTTTGTTTGGCATCGAAAGCGTGCTTTCTTGAGCACCTAGTATGTGCCAGCAGCTGCAATAAGAAGATATCAAAGTGATATTTTCCTCAAAAACCACTCACTGGAGTCAGACAGATAGACATATAAATGGGTCGTTAAAATGCCAGGTGATTAGTAAAAAGAAAGCATCGCCCAGGGAGAAGAAATAGTACAGGTAGTGATGATTTCTTCTTCGGGACAGAGTTACTACAGAGTCTTGAAAGTTAACTCAGAACTATCATAGACAGCAGGAGGAGAAGAGAAAATCGCACTGAAAGTAAGAACTGTTCTTGGTGCCTAGACTGGTACCATCAGTGATGTATTTTGTAGCGATGGAGCATAAGATAAAAAGCACGTGTGAGTATAGAGTCCACCAAAAATGTACAAGTGCCTCAGGAAGAGAAAACCCTGTATTAAGATTTTAACGCTAAACTTATCGAGACATCGTGAGGTTAATACGAGCTACTTTTGGCCTCGACAGTCTCAAGAGGT
Source organism: Petromus typicus (assembly GCA_004026965.1). Lineage (NCBI taxonomy): Eukaryota > Metazoa > Chordata > Mammalia > Rodentia > Petromuridae > Petromus > Petromus typicus. The sequence continues at coordinate 7,091 of PVIR01010855.1, read as the reverse complement.
GCTCAACATGGCGGCCGTCAGCTTCCAGACATTTATCAGCACAGTGAGCTGCTGCTTGGGGGACCTTGGTCACTGAGATGGCTGCACAGGCTTCTCAGTTTCTTCCCTAAGATAGAGAGTGTGGCAGGTTTCCTGTGACATACGACATTCTTCAGGGTCCCCTCAAGGGTGACACTATCTGTTGGAAAAACTTCATTCCATTTTTCTTTTCCTGTGTGTATATTTTTGGTGGACTCTAAATGTGTGTGTGTGTGTGTGTACACATGTGTGATATGGTACAAGGTGAGTGTGTGCATGCACGCATGTACATAAAAGTACAAGATGTGTGTGTGTGTGTGCGCGCACGTGCACACGTGCAGGTGAATACGTGTCTAAGACTTGGAACTGGGGCAAGGCAAGTGAGATATGTGCCGATAGCCCAAAATGTTAACAGGCAACAGCAATCAAAACATAAAATTAATGCAAAATGTCCTGGATGAAAAATGTTTTCGAATAAAAGCGCATGCCTACATGACTCACCTCCACTGCCTCACCTTACTTCTGGTGCCAGCAGATCTTTCCACCCTGGGCGAAGCCCAGACTGTTGCATTATGGGAAAGTGCAGCATGAGCCTCCACCCTGCACAGTCCGTGCGGGAGCGGGGAGAGCTCACCCGCTCGCTTTCCGCCTGGCTGCCGTCGTCAGCTGGACCCTGTCCTTCCGGAACCCAGTGTTTGGGAAGAGGAGTGATCCTGGGGTGCATCCCACCTTCCTTCACCTGCTCAGTTCTTCCCCGCACACACACCTTATGTCTATTAGGTTTTCACTTGTGTGACAGACAGTGCTGAAGATAAAGGAAAAAGAGACAAAAATTATGTAAGAAAATCTGTTCCAAACCGAATATGAAATATTAGTGTTTCCAGAATGGAAGGGAGTAGGAGAAAGAGAAAGTAGGACAAATGCTTTCTAGCTGTGCTTCCTTGCCTCAAGGTCTTTTCCTTTCTTCCCTCTGTAGCTCAGTCACTTCCGCAACACCTTTGTCTCTGTCTTTCATATCCAAAGTGTTGTCTCACCTAGGAGCTGTTTTTCCATCTGCCAGTGCACCCCATGGGCTGCAATAATCTTTGAAATGGAGCCTAACGTCTGAGTTACTGGCTGGACCAACACTAAGGAGAGGACTTCAGTGGAGAAGTCCAGGAGGGCATTGGTCCTCCACCCACAGTCCCTTTCAAACTCTTACACCAGCAGGGCTCTCGACTTGAACAGAATACATAGCCCTTCGGTAATAAAAATAAATAATAATATTAAAATAATAATATTAAATATTAAAAATTATTAAATAATAATAAAATCCAATGGCAGGAGATAGTGGAGCCTAGGTTAATATATAGGATAATAAATATTTTTCAAAATCAGTGTAGCTTGTCAAGACTTTCCTAGGTCCTAGTAAATGGATACATGGAGAGCAGCGTCTAATTCCACTTCCGGCTCTGTTTCTACGACTTCTCAGAGCCTAAGAACTAGGACCTGTAACACTGCCTTCACGACTGCTCCAGCATCTTCACATCTACCTTCATTACACAAAAACTGGGCAGAAGTTTTGAAATGACACTTCTCCTCTACTTGGGTTAAACAGAATTTATGAACAGGTCTATCAACATGCTTCCCCATCTCCGGAAGTAGAAGGCAACGGTAGTAGCAAGGTTTGTTCAACTCCATCCAGAGCGAACATTCAAAGAAGAGAGAAGAGAGATTGTCCTAGGTTTACCACAGGTATTACTGTGGTGGTATTGCTATAGGTAAGGGAGGAAGTGAGAACTAATGGACTGAAATGTTGTGACTATGAGACCATCTGATGGTCAATGATGGAGATGAAAAAAAGAGCTTGTATCCAGTCACCCTGGACCTGTCCAGGAGATCTTGCTCCTTCTCAAGCTAAACACTGCAACATCCAATGATTTGAACCATATCTTGAGGGACAGTGACAAAGTCATCTTGTAAGATGGATGTGGTTCATATAATATTGAACGTGTATATTTAAAAAATAATATTCTTATTTGCACCTCCAGGTATATAGCACAAGTTAACTGAGACCAATTTCTCTGACTATTATGCACAATAAGAAAAGCTTAGCAAAATAAACAGCATGATCAAAATATATGGTGAATGTTCAAATTTTAAAAGTTTACTATAGGACTGGAGATTTAGCTCAGCAGTGCTGGTGTCTGCCTGGCAAGCGCAAGGTCCTGAGTTCAATCCCTGGTAACCACATACCGCAATACCAGACATAATCACTAAGGCTTATAAGCCTAGCATTCAGGAGGCAGAGGCAGGAGGATTACTGTGAATTCAAGGCTGGCCTGGGCTACATAGTGAGTTTGGGGCCAGCCTGAACTACAAAGCAAGACCCTGTCTCAAAAAAAACAAAAAACAAAAAAACAAACTAGCTTATTGCAGTAAAAACACATTGCCATTAACATTCAGAATATTTCCCCTTGCTTCAAACACACATCCCATCATTATTGCTACTTGCTGGAGCTGTTCTAGTAGTCACCTTGCATGAGTATACTTAGTTATGGTGCTGTGGCTTCCTCCGTGTTCTGAGTTGATTCAAAACATTTACATTGCATGGTCAACTTGACCTTGGGGAGAGCCAAAACTCACAGTGCCAGATTCAGTGAATAAGGTAGATGAGGCCATGCCATAATATTTTTAGGAACTTACTTTTCTATTGGATGGTACTCAGAAGGAGCATTCACCTTATTTTTTAAAATCACAACTTCAAAGACACTCATGAAAGAAAACTTCCAGAACTGCTTTAGAAAGTGGCAAGAAAAGGGATACATGTGTTTGAAAGGAGGGACAGTATGTGGAGAAAGACTGGTAGTAATACGTCTTTTACTGCAATGCTTACATATCTTTGATTTTAATTTAAACATATACCATATTTTTGATCATCCCTTGTATTCCTAATGGCATTGTTAGAAGTACAGTGTTCACATGCTAGAGAAGAAATGTTAGACCACAGTCTAGGAGAGGCTGACAACCCGGACAAGTGAGCCTAGATTTTAGGTCTCCTTTTCCTTTGGGAGCATTTGGCAGTTCTAGATGAGATACTTAGAAGCTAAAAGAGTGACAAAGACTCTGAGAGTCAAACAGTGACAAAGAATAAAGTTGTTGTCCAGCCTCCACCCAAGCTGAGGACTCTTGTATAATTTTAGTATTTTAGAATTTTAGTATAAAGTTTGTTTGACACCAGTAATTTAACCCCTGCAATTCATCGCACAAGAAAAACTTCCTTGCTCACTTTGGAAGGATTCACAACATAGACTGCAGTGAAAATTCAACAGTCTCAGTGGAAACTGTGCTAAGGTCATGTCATCTCACTAATGTTCTCAGGAGCGCTATAGACACAAACAAGAATTCCTTCTGGAAGAAAATAACCATTCCCATAATCCTGAAATAATGTACGAAAATCAGTTTTTCAAACACAAAGCCCTAGTCACAAGTATCATCAGCAAAGACAAAAAGAGGTTAAAATACAGATGAAGGGAGGGCGTGTAGGGCAAGAGCAAACAGAATATGAACTAGTGCAACACAGTGAGAAAGGAGATTCACATAAACTAGAGATATTGAATTATTGAAGGCATGAAAATAACCATGCTTAGGGTAATGAAGCAGAAAGATAAATGTTTCAAAGGACTTAGCATATTTCAAAAGTAGCTATAAAGAAAGCAAACTAAAATATACAATAACTCAATGGCAGATTTTTTAAAGATTAGGCAAAACTGAAGAGAAAATTAGTAAACTAGAAAACATGTCCACAAGTAATCAGAATGAAGGAAGAGAGGGGCAGAGAGAAACAGACAATTAAGTGATGAGGTCTAAAATAAAACCACACACATATATCTGGAGTAGCAGAAGGAGAGAGAATAGAACAGAATTAATTTTTGATGAAATTTGGACAAAATTTTCTAAAAGAAGACATTAAACCACATATTCAAAGAAACTATAAACTTCAAACCAGAGTGAAAGAAATTAAAACATCAAAATTTAAGCGAGTCATATTAAAATGATGGAAGTCAAAGAGAATATTTAGTAACGGTAAAAGGTAAAGATGATAGAATAACTTCTAGCAAGTCCTGAAAGAAAATACTTGTCAAAAATGTTAAACCCACTCAAAATATTCTTCACGGAATGTGAGTTAATTTAAAACATTAAAGATGAACAAAACTAAATGCATTCCTCACCAGCAGACTTATACTAAAGGAAACACCAAACTATGTTTCAGACAGATAAAAAATTATTTGAGATAGAAAATGAAAATACAATGAATAATGAGAACCTATGTGAATAAATCTACATTAACACTGATAGTTTAAAGAAATGCTAGTGATAAGAGCTAGAGACATAAGAAACAATGAAAGCTTATATAGCTGTATTTAATCAGAAAATATAGATTGAGGGTATAACTGAAACAACATTTAAAACACTGACAGTTTCAACTCAATCAAATCATACAATTATAATTTTTTTTTTTTTGTTTTGAGACAGGGTCTCGCTTTGTAGTTCAAGCTGGCCCTGAGCTCAGCCTCAAACTCACATCATAGCAATCCTCCTGTCTCTGCCTCCCGAGTGCTGGGATTACAGGCGTGAGCCACCATGCCCGGCACTGTGGTATGTGGTACTGGTTGCTGCTGGGCGTGAGTCTCCACACCCAGTATGGTATGTGGTTAGTGAGGGATCAAACCCAGGCCCTTGCACTTGCAAGACAGACACCAGAACCACTTAGCTTAATCCCCGGCCTACAATTATAAATTTTAAGCGAGCAAGATAGAGTAATTTCAAAATACATCAAGCAATAATTTTCAAAACCACATAGAGAAATGGACAAATTCATAGTTAGAGGGATATTTTAATATATATCTAGTTACCAATAAAGGACAATCAGTTAGAATATAGTAGGTTTCAACAATGTGATACCAATTTGGACTTATACCAATTTTGAATATATTGAGTGATGGGAATCACTACCTTTACACATTTTTAAACATTCATGAAAAACATGATTTATAAATAACTATATACCAGTATTAATACATTTCCAAGTAATGAAATAGTGCATGATAAATCCATGACCACAGTGCAATTTTTGGCCTTAGTTTAATTTCTTATTTCTTTCCACTCTGAGTACAGCTGAATTTGCCTTTTTTCCTTTTAAGTCTTAAATTTGGTAGCTAGAACATTGATCATTAAGCTTCCTTTTTCCTAATGTATAAAACTGATGCTACATGGCTCACTATGTCACTTTCGACATTGCCCACAATTTTGATGTCATATTTCACCACCATGCAACTCAAAATATTTTCTGACTTTCACTGTGATTTATTCTTTTATTTATAGAATATTAAGAACTACCTTGCTAAATTTATCAACACATGATTTCTCCTTACTATGTTATTATTTATTTCTAGCTTTAATAAACCCAAAGCTGATTCTTTAAAATGTCTAATAAAATTGACAATTTCCTTATCAAGTATAGTAGAGGTGAAAATAACCACTATTGAGAACTAAATTTAATAAGAAACATCCTCTATAAATTCTAAAATCATTAATATGGTAACAAAAGAAGGTATTACAAGTAACTAAATCCTAATAAATTCGAAATTTTCAAAGCAGTGAACCGAATTTTAGAACAACTCAACTTACTAAAATTATTACTAGAATAATTTAGAAATGTGAATACTTCTTAACCTAGTTTTTTATTTAATTAATCTTTAACTACAAAGTTAGAAAATTGCTTGAAAGATCCAGGTCCAGATAGCTTCACTAGTAAATTATGTTGAACATTTAAGGAAGAAATAACATTATTTTACCCAAACTCTTTCAGGAAATAAGAAAAGATAAAAAGCTTTTCAACTCAATTTATGAGGACAGTACAGTCTTAACACTAAAACCTGATAAGATCTTATGAGAATGGAAAATGACATGCCAAAGTATGAAATGAAGACATAAATTCTAAATACAAAATTAGAAAGCCAAGTACTGAGACACAATTATAAAAATATCTCACTACCAACTTGAATTTATTCTTGTAGTATAAAGTTTGACACCAGTAAATTAACCCCTGCAACTTGTCATAAAGAAGAATAAGAAAATTATATTGTTGCCTTAACAATGTACAATATTTATTTAATAAAAATTTTTAACCATTTATGATTAAAAATAAATCTTTAACTGGGTGTGATGGTGCACACCTGTAATCCCAGCACTGGGGAGGCTGAGGTAGGAAGTTCACTGTAAGTCTGAGCCCAGCCTGGCTGCCTTGTGAGTTCAAGCCCCACCTGAAATTCTGTCTCAGAAAACAGAACAAAGGACCAGGGATTCAGCTTAAGTGATACTGTGCCTACCTTGGACGCACAAAAGCCAGAGTTCAATCCCTGGTACCACAAAATAAAACAAGACAAAAACAACAAAAATGTCCTTAAAAATATGTAAAGTGTAGTCACAAACAAAACTTATTATACACATCACATTTAATGGTGAAATATTAAAATATCTCCTTTAGGACAGGAAGCAGTCCTGGCTATCCAATACAAATACTTTTGTTAGATCAAAGTATCTAACCGATGCAATAAGACAAGAAAAAGAAATAATGGTATAAACACTATCATTCACAAACAATAACTGTGTACAGTATGGAGGAAAATCTCAAAGAATTAAAAATAAAGTTTAAAAATAATCAGATAATTTATAACATTATTTGAGTATAAATTTGATATATAAAATCAATTGTATTTCTATAAACTAATCACAATTAAAAAATAAAATGTTACAAAATTTGCACTTAAAATAGCATTGAATATTCAAGTAGGCAAAAAATTGGAAAGGTAATCAAGATAGCTATCAGAAAATTACAAAAGATTATGACAGAAAATTAAAGAGAATTTAGCAATGGAAAATTACAACATATATCAAAAGACTCAAGGTTCTCCTCAAACAAATCTCTAGATTTAATGCAATTCCAGTCAGAATTTGAACATACATTTTATGAGTGTGCATTGACAAGATGATTCTAATATTTATACCAAAATGCAAAAAGCCATAAAAAA
>PVIR01010854.1:0-48666 GCA_004026965.1 Petromus typicus | reverse complement strand
ATCCTCCTGCCTCTGCCTCCCGAGTGCTGGGATTACAGGCGTGAGCCACCACGCCCGGCACTGTGGTATGTGGTACTGGTTGCTGCTGGGTGTGGGTCTCCACACCCAGTATTGTTATGTGGTTACCGGGGAATCGAACCCGGGTCCTTGCGCTTGCAAGACAGGCGCCGGAACCACTGAGCTAACTCCCCGGCCCGCATATTAATTTTTGTGACATTATGATCTTGCTGAATTCACTTATTCGTTCTTGGTGGTTTTTGTCTGTTTGGAGGTTTGTAGTTTGACCAGAATTTTCTGCACAGTTACCTGCAAATATGGACTGTTTTATTTTTTTTCTTTCTAATGAGTATGCCTTTTATTTCCTTTATTGGCTTTACTGAATTGGTTATAAGTTCCATTATAGCTTTAAGAATGGTACCTTTTCTTGATTTTTGAGGAAATAGTGTAATATTAGTTGTCAGTCCTCAACCCCTCCCGGGATAGAACGTGAGACCTTTGGCTTGCCGAGCAGCCTCAGTCACACTGAGCTAAATCGCTGGCAGTTGATGTCTTTTAATAAGTTTTCTTTACCAGATTGAGGCAGTTGACCTTTATTTCTAGTTTCATGAGAGTCTTTCCCATAAATAGTATAGGATTTTATCAAATGCATTTTTTTGAGACAGGGTCTCACTTTGTGGTTCAGGCTGACTCTGAGCTCAGCCTCCAACTCACATCACAGCAATCCTCCTGCCTCTGCCTCCCGAGTGCTGGGATTACAGGTGTGAGCCACCACGCCCAGCACTGTGGTATGTGCTACTGGTTGCTGCTGGGCGTGAGTCTCCACGCCCAGTATGGTATGTGGTTACCGGGGATTGCACCCCGGCCCTTGCACTTGCAAGGTAGTTGCCGGGACCACTGAGCTAACTCCCTGGCCCTCAAATGCATTTTATAAATCTGTTGATGTGACCACATGACATTTTGGTTTTGGCCTGTTGTAAATTATGTAGATTGATTGCTTGATTGAGACAGGGTCTCACTTTGTAGGTCAGGCTGGCCCTGAGCTCAGCCTCAAACTTAAAGCAGTCCTCCTGTTTCTGCTTCCCAATGGTGGGATTACAAGTGTGAATCACCACGCACACAATGTGGTATGTGGTACTGATTGCTGGTGGGGATGAGTCACCACATCTGGCATTGTTGTATGTGGTTACTGGGGATCAACCTGGGCCCTTGGGCTTGCAAGGCAGGTGCCAGAACCACTGAGCTAAATGCTCAGCCCTGTAGACTTATTTTTAACATTGTCTTGACTTTTTGAAATAAATTAATTTTATAATTCTGTTTCTGAATTCTACTTGGTAATGTTGCCCATCAACCAGGAAGGGGTTCTTTTGCTTAAGTTGGGTAAAACCCATAAATTGGCAAAGTGCAGTTCCCTTAATTTTAATGGCTCTAGGCTTTATTTTAATCCTGTTAACCCTATTCTTTTTATTTTTCTTGTTTTTCCATAATCAGGTTCTGATTATATGTAAACTTACATAAGAATTTTAAGAAGGCAGGCACCGGGGAACAGTTTTGTTTGGTAGCTATAAGTTATTACCCTTGTTTTACAGATAAGAACCCTGAAGTGGTGAGAAATTAAATAGCTTACTGAAAGTCATATTACTATTAAGTATTGTAGCTGGAATATGACTTAACTTTTTTTTTGATACTAGGGTAAAGTTAATGACTGAGTTAATGACTCAGTTTAATATTTTCATTTATATAATCATTTTTATTCTGTATAACTACACGTCTTTTATCTAAAAGTATTCCACTGAGTTTAGGTTATAAATTTTGTAAAATTTGTACTTTTAATTTCTTTTGGCCATTTCATTTTCAGTTAATTTTTGTATCTACTATAAACTAGGGTATACCTCTTTTACTCTTATGAAGCATTCTATTTCAGGCAAAAAAAGGACTTTTTAATTGCAATAAGAATAAAATAAAAGTTACCATTTTAGTCACTTTTAGTTGTAGGATTCATTGGTGTTGTGTTATCACTACCATCCATTGCTAGAATTTCTCATCATTCTAGACAAAAGTTCTGCATCCTTCAAATAATGCATTTTAGACTTAGTGTGGTGGCTCATGCCTGTAATCCCACCACTCGGGAGACAGAGGAGGAGGACTGCCAGGATTTCGAAGCTAGCAATTTCAAGGCTAGCCTGGGCTATGTGTAGTGAGTTCAAACCTGGCCTGAACTAGAAATTGAGACTTTATCTCAAAAACTCACTGTATTTCCTGTCTGTCCTCCCCATGAGAACTTTTATTCTTAGCCATTCCTAGGTGCTATGTAAAAGTACAATATTTGTCCTTTTGTTTGTGGTTTATTTGATTTAATGTAATGTTTTCCAGATTGATCTGTGTTATAGCATGTGATCTGTTTCCTTCCTTTTTAAGGCTGAATAATATTTTATTCTTTGTGTATGCCTTTTGCTCATTTATCTGTTTACATTGTTTCAATCTTTTTCTGTTTGTAGTAATGCTGCTGTGAACATCATGTGATGCAAATATTTACCCAAATTCCTGCTTTCATTCTTTTATGTACTGTAACCCAGAAATAAAGTCACTGTATCCTGTAGTATTTCTGTGTAATTTTTTTCTTTGTGTTGATAGTGTACTTCATTGCACAAAAGTTTTAAATTTTGATGAAATCCAATTTTTCTGTTTTTCTTAAATTGCCTCTTCTTTTTGATATCATTTGCAAGAGATCATTGTTGAATTAGATGTCATGAAGTTTCCCTCTAGATTTTTTTCCTAAGCACTTCATAGTTTTAGCTTTTACACTCACATATTTGATCCATTATCAGTTATTTTTGGCATACAGGAAGGTCCAGATTCATTTTTCTACACATGAACATCTAGTTTCTCTAGCACTGGGTGTTGTAAAGGCTGGTCTGTTTGTAAAGACTGGTGGCTATTTGGATCACTCAGGGTTTCACTTTAATGTTAGGGTTTTCTACCCCTTGCAGAAATCAAGCCAGCAGGAACATGTAAATCTGTAGATCACTTTGGGCTGTATTGCCATGTTAATGACATTCAGTTTCCCAAGCCCTAATCACAGGATGCTTTCCCATTTATTTAAGACCTCTTCACTTTATTTCAGCGATTTTTGTTTTGTTATGATTATAGTTTTTGTTTTTCATGTGCAGGTTTTAAATATCATTTAAAGTTTTACATTTACTCCTAAGTAAGAAACATACTTCTCAGGAAGAAAATATGCAAAAGGAAAAGGGCAAGGGTGGTAGGGGAAAGTAAAGAAGGAAAAGAAAAAACTTGATAGGAAACAAAGCTTATGTATACAGGGGATGGGTTGTAGGGAGTGCAGGGAAAAGGGGTAAAAATGAGAATCAAGATGTGTCATGGATAGGTACAAGTTCTCAATGTTAAATGTGACCATATTTGTATAAAATGTACCAATAAAGCCAATTTTTAAAAAATTTACTCAGATTGGGGCCAGGGATTTAGCTCAGTGGTTCCGGCGCCTATCTTGCAAGCACAAGGACCTGGGTTCGATCCCTGGTAACCACATACCATACTGAGTGTGGAGACTCACACCCAGCAGCAACCAGTACCACATACCACAGTGCCGGGCGTGGTGGCTCACGCCTGTAATCCCAGCACTCGGGAGGCAGAGGCAGGAGGATTGCTGTGATGTGAGTTTGAGGCTGAGCTCAGGGCCAGCCTGAACCATAAAAGCGAGACCCTGTCTCAAAAAACCTAAAAAAAAAAAAAAAATTTACTCAGATTGTTCATTACTGTATATACACTATAGTCTACTACATTTTGAATTTGACTCTAAGCTTCAACCTAATAACTAAATAGGTCTGACAGTTTTGTATTTTGTTTTGCTTTGATGTATGTAGAATCTTGCGATTTTCTACATAGTCATGTTGTTTGTGAATGGGTAATTTTATTTCTTCATTTCTAATTTGGATGCCTTTTCTTTTTATTTCCAAATCTTTTTTGTCAACAAGTTCCAACATTGTGTTGAATAGACATATAAAAGCCAACATCTTTGTTTTGTACCTCTCCTGGGATATTCCACTTGGTTCTGATCTATACTTTCTGCCTGTTACTGTATTCTATTTTCTTGTATTTTGTTGAGCATTTTTACGTTTATATTTATATGTTTCATAAACTGTAATATGTAATTTTTGTGATAGCTTTTGTTTTTTTATTAGGAGGACTGGCTGGTCTCATAGTAAGTTAGGAAATATTCTCACTTCTCTGGTTTTTGGACGAGTTTGAAATGTATCATTCCTAATTCTTCTTTAAACATTTGATAACATTTACCAGTGAAGCCAGTGGGGATTTTCATTATGGAAAGTTTATTATTAGTGATTCAGTATCCTAGTTTTGGAGAAATTTAGATTTCCTATTTCTTCATGATTTAGTTTTAGAAATTGTATGCTGCTAGAAGTTCATACATTTGACTAAGCTATCGAATATTTTGGTGTACTGATAGAGTATTCTGTTAGTGCCTTTTTTATTTCTGTAGAATTGATAATCACCCCACTTTCATCCTTTATTTTAGTAATTTTGAGGGTTTTTTTCCTTTGTCACCTTAGTAGAGGTTTGTCAATTTTTAATTTTTTTAAAAGACTAATTTTTGGTTTCATTGGTTTTTCTGTTCCTTATGTTATTTATCTTTATAATCTTTCTGCTAGCCTTGGATTTAGTTTGCTGTTCTTTTTCTTATAGATTATTCATTTGAAATCTTCTGGTTTTTAGTAAGCATTTATAGCAATGAATTTACCTCATAGCACTGATTTCTCTGTATCCTGCAAGGCCTATATGTTGTATGTTCTCATTTCCCTCAAAGTATTGTCTAGTTTTCCATGTGAGAGATATATGTATGTGTATATATATATATATATATATATATATTTTTTTTTTTTTTTTTTGCACCTGTTGATGACTTTAACAGTCCTGTACATTGTTAAGCCAGATCGCGTGGTGCATGCCTGTAATCTTAGCACTAAAGCTCATAAGCAGGTGGATCCCTGTGAGCTCAGGCCAGTCTAGGCTACATCGTGAGACTCTCTCAAAAAACCTCAAATAACTTTTTAAGAGTTTGGTGTCTAATGTCCATGTTTGTCATTTCCAGATTTCCTTTTGCTATTTTGTAGTTTTATTTCATTCCAATAGGAACAGATATTATATGATTTAAATCTTTTGAAAGATTTGTTTTGTCACCTGATATAGAGTCTACCCTGGAAAATGTTGCATATGCATTTGACAAAAATATATATAATAGTATTGAGAGTATTCATGTAGATCCTTTGGTGCCATTGGTTAATGGGAGTGTTCATGTCTACTGTTTTCTTAATTCTTTTCTGTCTGATTGTTCATCCATTATTGGAAATGAATTATTGAAATCTGCAACTATTTGTAGACCGTTGCATTGTGTCAGTTGTTTGCTTTATACACCTTGGAGCTTTGCGGTTTAAGTTTTTAATTATATCTTGTTGGTAAATTGACCCTTTAATTAATATATATCCATCTTCATGTCTTTTAGATTTTTTTTTTAACCTAAAGTCTATTTTATGTGATACTAGTTTATTCAACTGTTTTTTGTGTGCTGTTTTTGTGAGATACCTTTTTCTAACTTTTCACTTCCAGCTTAAGTTTTTAGATCTAAAGTGAGCCTCTTGTCGATAGCATCTAGTTGGTCAAAGTGTTTAAGTATTTTTTAAGTTTTATTTTGTCAGTTTCTGTCTTATGATTGAAGTGTTTAATCCCTTTATATTTAAAGTAGTTAATTCTTGGCTCCAGAATATTTTATTTCATTTGTAATTTCTTTCTCTTTGTTGATAATCTTGTTTTGTTTATACAATTTTTCTACTTTAGTTTTTTTCCTATTTCCTTTAGTTCTTTGAGTGCAGTTTAGACTGTTTCAATGTCTTTGACTAGTAAGTCCAGTCTTTTAGGCTTTTGGGGGGATAGTTTCTGTTCACTTATTTTATTCTCTGAATGAATCATATTTTTCTGTTTGTTGTATATTTTGTTGTTTTATATTGAAAACTAGTCATCAAACTATAATAGTTTGTTAACTTTGGAAATCAGATTTTCTCTATTTTCAAGAGGATTTTTTGGTTTTGTTGGTTCATTCAGCTAATATTTGGACAGAAATATTTGTGCATTTCAAGATGTCTGAACAAACACTAAAAAGGCCTTACTAACAAAAAAGAAAGAAAACAAAGTATATGTATATAGGGGGTGGGGGTGGTAGGGTGAGTAGGGCTATGGGAAAAAAAAATGAGAATTAAGTTGTGTCGTATACTGGTACAAATTCTCATTGTTGAATGCAATCATGATGTGTATATGTAATGTACCAATAAAGATTTCAATTAAAAAAAAAAAGGCCTTATTAAAGCAAAGGCCAGATCACCTTTCAGGCCTGGTAGATTTGCTTTCTGCTGGGGCTTTCCTTCATCACTTAGCGAAGCTTACTTTATTTTTGTGATCAGCCTAAGGTGAAAGCTTAGGGTCTTTTCAGAGTCTTCTCAGCATGCTTTTTTGTCTGGATGTAGGTGTCTTTCTAAATTCTCCTATGCATAGGATTGGTTTTTTCTAAAAGTATTCTCACCAATTTCTCTGGTCTTAGCTGTTCTGCTATGCTTGTTGTGTCTGTAGTTCTTCATCTCTTGCCTAAGTACAGCAGCTTTCCTTGTATCTTTGTTGTTGTTTTGAGACAGGATCTGGCTTTGTAGTTAAGGCTGCCCTTGAACTCACTCTTTAGCCCAGGCTAGCCTCAAACTCACAGTAAACCTCCTGCCTCTGTCTCCTGAGTGCTGGGATTACAGGTGTGAGCCACCATGCCCCGTGTAGTGGTTTGTGGTTACTGGGATCAAATTTGGGCCCTTTCACTTGCCAGGCAGAAGCCAGAACCACTGAACTAAAATCCCCAACCCCTTCTTTGTATCTTTTATGAGAGTGCTGCTTTCCTGGCTGAATTCAAAGGCATATAAAACACAGGTAAGTCCTTATTTAGTCGCTTAGGTGTCTCTCAGAATGGACAAGTACTATATATAATTTTACTCTGTTCCCCTGTGTCACCTGTTAAGACTAGCACTGGTCTTGCCCTGGGGCAGGGAGAGACAAAAGCAAGTACATCTCCACAGAAATTTCCTGCTGTTTTGTAGACTTCTTTGATTGGACTTTCTCTGTTTTCTGTACACCTTAGTTTTGCAGAGCTTCTACAGAATTGGTTCTGATAGCCTCTGGTTGTTTTTGTCTGTTGTGATCTTTAAATATGTTTGTGAGGGAAGAAGAGCTTGGATCTTCTAGCCTGCTAGTTTGCTGACCTCTGATGGTGATTATATACTACACAGAACTTACTATTTAAACTATTTCTAAAAAGTATGTAATTCATTGACATGTCATTCACATTGTTGTGCAGCTGTCATCAGTGCCTTTTAAATTACAAATAATTTTGCTTTTTTGACCTTTCAGTTGTTGCATTCTGCTAAGTTCCTTTTCAGAGTTACCTCAGCTTTCCTAATGCTCTTTGCTTTTCCTTCCCCTGTTGTTTGTGCTCACTACACATCTTTGCCCTGCTTACCTCCCAGAGCTCAGCGTTTTCCACGGTTATGTTCTTCACTCTTTTCCGTTCTGCCTGTTTGTTGTTTTTGGGTAACCGCATCTGTTCTCTTGGATTACCTTTGCTCTCATGACTCCCACATGTATATGATAGTCCCAGTCTCTTATGTTGAAGTCAGACTCATGTTTTTGACACCATCTAGTTATCTGTAAAATTATGTCCTTTGGAGATCTCAAATTCATTATGGCCAAAGCATGTATTTTCTTTTTCCAAATTATAGTCTGTGTTGGTTAAGGAAGTTGCTATGTGCTCATACAAACTAGAACAAAATAGAAAAGTCAGTTTTAAAATCACATAATCATTACAAATCCTTCCTCTCCTTTCATTTATTCATCAGGTTCTTTTGCTTCTAGTGCTCCGTTCCTATTTCCCCAGTTTAGTTCGGTCTTTTATCCTGTCGTGCCTGTGTATTTCCACACTATCCTGCTAATCGTTGCCGTTGGCACTTACATCTTTGGTTCTCAGGCATCATCTTTTTCATTGGCAGACTTTACTAAACTAAAACCTAGTCATGTAACTCCCTTCTTTGCACATTCTTTTATGGGATGATAATTAGCCAAATTCTTGGTTAAATATGTTTAATATTCCCCACATGACCGTCACAACTTTGTTTTCTAAATTTGCTACCTTACCCAGTTCAGACCATTGTGTTCTTACTTTGCAAGTTCTTGTTTTTCCTCTTTCTTGATTGCCTTGTTCCACTTCTGCTTTATTTCTTCTAAATTCTGTTCTCTAAAATTGAGTTCATATTTATCTCTGCTATGAAGCCCCGAGGGATTAAATAGTTCCTTGTCTGTTTATATGGTGCCTACTCATAACACTTGGTTTATTGCTTTTTCTACCTACTTCTGAACACCCAGAGATAGGAAGTATTTTTTTTTCTTTCCCACAGAGGAGGACACTGATTTATAAACAAATACACTATAGGATTTATATACAGTAGTTCACATAATAGGACCACAAAGAAGGCCATTATTAACATTGTCTGAGAATGTTTAAGAAGGCAGCAGAAAGTAAGGAATATTTGACATGGTCTGAATATGAGTGTTCACATACTGCTGGAGACTAGAGCCAGGTGCAAAGGCAGTGGAAGAGAATGAGTAAGGCTTATTTGGAAAATGACTGGTATTGCACAGTGGAGCTCAGTGCTACCTATGTGCATGTAGAGAAAATGAAGCTGGAAAGGTATGGTTGGTGTCAGACTGAGGAGAGCCATTGTTGGATATTCAAAGTAATTTGGATCACTTACTTTTTTCTTTTCTTTTCTTTTTTTTTTTTAAAGTATACTTGCTCTGAGGAGGATTGATGTGAATGTAATGTTGCACTGATTAAACAGATTCTAATTGTGTTTAATATTGGTTTGTTAAAATTCCTGAGGAAATTTGGTTTTATTTTCAATTTTGAGAATTTCTCATTTGTTTACCTAGTGGATGATTTATTGAAAACATTGTATCACATGTACTAAATGTATTTTCTTGAAATGGTATATCTTGTCATTAAACTTTGATACTTTTAGTACCAGACCTCAACCTATTTTAGAAGTAATTTGGTTTTCATAAGTCCCAGCCATGCTACTGTATCAATAGGTTTTGAGGGGCTAGCGTCTCCAAAAATATGTCCATTAGGTTAAGAATAATAACTATTAAGATTTTGAAAATTTACCCCCCAAAAAGAATGCTGCTTATATGTAGATGATATTCTGTTCTTTCCTACTGCCTTTACGTTTTCATGCTTTATAATAAATACTACTTCTAATGGATTTGGTTCTAAACAGTATTTTATACAAGATAACCCAGACCCTATACCAGTGATCAAACTTAGGACCTTGAGCTTGCAAGGCAGGCTCGGTGCCACTGAGCTAAATCCCACTGAGCTAAATCCCTGGCCCAAAGCTTACCTTTGTAATTAGAACTATCCCCCAAATGGGTAGTGGTAGTGTTTGGTTGTATATATTTTTTCTGCTTCTCTTTTTGATTAAACTGAGGAGATAACAGCCAGGGTCCCCTCCTCTCTACTTATCAGTGCTTTGCAGGAAATGTGAAATGTTCATGCTTTGGACAGTCTTAGAAAATTTATATTTGAAATTAATTATGCCTGTTACTTTATGCGCGTGAAAATGCTTCTACATGACTAACCTCTTTTAGTCCATAACTATTGTAACTGGTCTGTTAATAACAAAGAATTAGTGATGGTAATTCTTCCCTATTCATTGCTCTTTCTTATATATCTTGTACTCTACGTTCTTACATTGATGATTAAGCTAATTCATGAACATGTTATCAAAGTAGAAAGTAGCTTTGCTTCATATCAAAGCCATAAAATTAAACAAGGGAGCAGTAGGGCTTTATTCTTTGGTTACTATTCCTTGTGAATTGCTCATGCACTTGGAGGAAAGTTAATTTCTGTTATAGTAGTGAATCCTTTTACTAGAATATAAACTTTAGGAAAGGTAGAATTCTTATTCTTCTTTACTTTATGGAACTCTGGAGCGTTGAATAAAATCATTATTTATTGCCTTGATTTATGGTTGGATATACATATTGCTTGTGTTACACAGAACTTCCTCCACTGCCTTAAGCCCAGATCCCTCTCTGCCGCCCTGTTTTACTAATACCCCCCTCCCCAGTCCCAGTTGGTATGTGCTTTAGGTTATGCTTAAAAAAATACTTTCTTGGGCTAGGGATTTAGTTTTAGTGGTTCCGGCACCTGTCTTGCGCTTGCAAACATAAGGGCCTGAGTTTGATCCCCAGTTAACCATATACAACAATGCTAAGTTGGGAGACTCACACCCACCAGCAGTCAGTACCACATACTACAGTGCTGGGTGTGGTGGCTCACATCTCTAATCCCAGCACTCTGGAGGCAAAGGTGGAACGATCGCTGTGAGTTTGAGGCTGAGTTTAGGGCCAGCCTGACCTACAAAGCAAGACCCTGTCTCAAAAACAACTTTCTTGCCAGTTTTAATTCTTAAATAAAGATGTGGTTTTTGCTCTTGAATGTTACTGTGAAACAGAACAACTCATACTGCTATGAAACTAAAGCATATGGTATATATATAAATATATACAAACGTCTAGTGATGATACTTAGTTGGTGAAGTCAGCTATTTTTTCATTAACAAACACAATATCAAATACTATGCTGTACTGGGGAAGATACTAACATCATGATTTAAGATTCTTAAAATTTTATGACCACATAACTAAAATACCTATTTTCTGTTTATAACATTCCTATCACTAGAGAGATTAATTTGTAGAGTCTTCAAATGTCAGCTGCAGAAATAGAAGTAGGACTATTAGGAACAAATATTAATACTTCACTTCTCATAAATCTGTTGAGTTATAGGTAGGTATTTATTACCTCCGTTTACATTAGAGGAAACAGGCTCAAAAGGATTATGTGAGTTGTTCTCCCAATAGTAACATTTAGATATACTTTTTCTTTGGAATACAGTAGTTTGAGGTCTTTCCCCATGTTTAAGTCTTTTCAATAATCTGGAATGCATTACATTACTAATCATTATCTTTCCCTCAACATTGTCCAATTATACAAACCACGATTACCAAGAGTGACACTTAGTAGTAGAGATAGCTTAGGATTGCCTGAATGTGTTTTGCAGTGTTGCTATTTTGAATCTGCCATATAGCGTGATACAGTTTGAATAGATGGTTTTCCATTGAAAAGAATTTAGTCACAAAGGTAGGTTTTTGATAATTCTGTTCAAAATGAAGATATATAAAATAGTATGGAGAAGTAAAATGTAAAATTTCATACCATTATGAAATGAAAACAGCATGAGCTGAAACTACATGCACCCAATCTGTAATGATTTCCTGATTCCATGCCTGGTAGACTTAGAAAGTAAAAAATCTATATGTGAAATAAAATATAATTTTTCTTCTACTACTTGATAACTTTATAAAAGGTATTTAGGGAACACAAGATATACTAGAGAAGAGAAATTAAATATTAAAGTATGCTTATTCTTACTCTTCAAAAATTAAAGTGTTTAATGTGATTCAAAAAACTGCTTGTCTCTTTCTTTAGGATGGATTGGATGCTTTGGTGTATGATTTGGATTTTCCTGCCTTAAGAAAAAACAAAAATATTGACAACTTTTTAAGCAGATGTAAGTAAGGGTTTGTGGTGGTTGATGACTGACTGTATGTAACTACATTGTAACTTAGACAATTCAAGCCTGCCCTTTTTAAAACTTTACTTTTTGTGTATTTTATTAGTAATTCATACATAATATTAATAGTAATTATAAAAGAAATCTGACTAACCAATTTGGTGCCTAACCAGAGAGTCTATAAAGTATTTTACAAAGAAGGGGTTGAAAAATGGATAGTTAAAACAAGTACGTTTTAGAGATGCATAAAACCAAATGCAGTGGCACATGCTTTCTATCACAGATACTCAGGATGCTAAAGCAGGAAGGGCATGAGTTGAAGGCTAGCCTGAGCAGTTTAGCAAAATCTGGTCCAAATGAATAACTGAACTGGGAATATAGTTAAGTGGTAAAGTGCTTACCTAATATTTGTGAGGTCCTGGGTTGAACTCCCTAGTACCATCAAAAAATTGAGAAGAAAACAACAACAAAAAAATGTTTTTATGTAAATATATATATTACTCAAATAATATATTATTTCCCTCTTGGTTTTTTATGAATGAATTAGATATTGTATTTGAAAATCCAAAGGTAAAAACAGAGTACACGTGAAAGTCCTCCTAAGCTCTAAGAACTTTTTCTCCATGAAAACTTTTATATTTAAGATTTACAGATGTTTTATTCTAAAAGCTATTCTTTGAGTTTTGATATTATTATTTAAAAGTGTTTAAATAAGCTACTAAAATAGTTTCATTTAATTTTAAAGAATTAATGGTAAGATCAAGATCATAAAACCCTCCTCACTTATTTTCTTTATTATTCTATTTATAACCCATACACATACAGACACAATTAGGTCAGATTGGTTTTGGTGTTATCTGTCAAGGTTGTTTTTTTGAGACAGCCTCTCACTGTGTGGTTTTGCTGGCCTTGAACTTGCTGTGTAACCCATGCTGGCCTTGAATTTGCAGCAATCCTCCTGCCTCAACATCTCAAATGCTGGGATGACAGGCATGCTCTCTCTTTCAATTTTGATTCACGTGTTTTGTTACATGAGGTTTATTTTACTAAATAGTTACATCTTTTTACTTTCTTGTAGCTTCTTATCATTTTTACACTTTAAGTCTTGCCTCAGAATTTTACTTACAAATTCTAGGTTTTATTCTTTAAAAAATTTAGTTTTAAACGTGTTTCATTAATTTCTTACATTGTACTGAAATAAAACATGTTATTAATGTTTACATTGTTAAGCTTCCTAATTGATAATATAACAGAGGAATTAAGGAATAAATGAATGAAAATAATTAACAGAATTAAGATGAAAGAACTATAGATTATCATTTAATGGTAGACAAAAGGTTAATGCTTTTAATTACAAAAGGGAGGGCAGGATATATTTTGTAAATAACATAATTGGAATACATACTTAATCTGTAGCCTTTATTTTTTGCAATTAAAGATCTAAAGTATACTTTCAAGTGGTAATTCTGTATAGTTTAATTTTTATATTAAATAAAAATATAGTAAATAATAAAACAATTTTAGCAAGTCATAATATAACTTTAGGTAAAATTGTTGACCAAGTAGGAGCTATACCAAAAGTACACGATTAAAAGTTCAAAAAAATTAGTGCCATCCTAACATATTTTTAGAGTATCTATTTTAGTAGATGCAGAAAAATCATTAAAGCTCACTATACAGTCATAGTTTAAAGGGTTTTTGCTTTTGTTTTTTTTAAGCTACTGGTGATCAAACTTGGGCCTTTTTGCTCCCAAGGTAGATGTGGTACCACTTGAGTCAAATCCGCAGTCCCCCTACTGTAGCTTTTTATAAACCGGAGAGAGAAAGAAGTTTCCTCATCAATAAAGGAAATCTCCAGGAAACTGTAGTCAGATTGTGTAAGACTAAGTATTGCTCATTTTAAGATGGAAAGGGTAGGGCTGGGAATATAGCTCAGTGATGCCATGCCTGCCTCACTAGTGCGCCTAAGTTTGATCCCCAGTACAAAAAACAAACAAACAAAAAAAAAACATTGGAAGGGGCAAATCTACTTTGATTACTTTACAACTTTTCCTGGAAGCTCTAGCAAGTTGTAGTAAAGAAACCAACCCTACCATGTAAATTTGAATGAAGAAGGAAAACTTCCTTCAGATAACATGCTTTTGTACAGAGAACAGCCTCAAGATTCTACAAAAATCTTTAGGAATAGTAAGTTAACAAGGATATAAGCTTGGATTAATGTCCAAAAGCAAGTGTATGTCTTTTTATTAGCAGCAAACAATCAGAAATTGACACATCAAATGTAACCCCAAGGATTCAAAAGATTCAAAAATTTAGGGGTACATTTGACAAAATGTCTAAGGTCTACTGAGAACTATATTGTTGTACAAGATAGAAATTAGGAAAGGGTAGACATTTTAGGGCAGTGAGAGAGAGGTGAGAGACTGGCTTGAGATTGAGATCTAGTGTTCATAGATTGGACAGTTAATATCAAAATGTCAAGAGTACTCACATTAATCCAAAAGAACTTCTGGATTTTCAGAAACTTGGAAAGCTTGTTTTATAAAGTGACCAAGAAATCATATGGAATTGCAAAGACCCTGGAATAACCAAAACAGTTTTGAAAAGTAAGAACAGAGGCTGAGGAGAGTGAATTGAATAAAGTGACAGGGAAAAATTAGTGAAAGGATATTAATAGGTAGGAAAAGTAAGTTTTGGTGTCCTCAGGCACAGTTGGATGACCAGGAATAAGGATAATGAACTGTATATTTCAAAAAAGCTTAAAGGATTTAGAGTATTTTGAGCACAAATGATATAAATATTTGAGGAAATAGATATAGTTGTCTTGATTTGAACATTGCACAGTGATACCCTATGAAGATGTATAATGTTTAGAATATTAGGAAAATTAAAAATATTTTTCTGTTTAAGGAATTCACTTGAAGGGGAAAAGGGATGAAAAGAGGAATTAAAGTATGTTATGTCCACGTTCTGACCCCACACAAAGAATGTAAATGTTACTATAAACATGTGCTAGTAAAATTTTTTTTTTTAAATTTAACTTTGAAGTCTTACAAATGTATAGCAGCTTTCAAGTATGGCATCTTAAAATATTATTTTAAATCTTCAGGCCTAACTATCCTAGGCTGGCTCTCAGTTTTTATGTTAAAGAGTATGTGGAGACATAGAGGAAAAAGATTCTATAAGTAGCTTACTGGATAAGTAAATATAAAAATTGTTTTTCTGGACTCTGATGTATAATACCTAAATAATGAGAACTTCAGAGAGTGTTCATCACCTCACATACCTGATAAAATTTTAAGGTGAACTTTAGGGATTTAGAGAGACAACCAGAAAGAGGACAGCTTTTCTGGGGTAGCTTGTCAGAGTTTAGAAGAAACATGTTGGGAATGGGAGTGGAGCACTGCATGAAGGAGGCGTGGGGAATTTAGGAAGAATGATTGCGACTGTATGTACTTGTAAACCATTGTGCGTACCATAGAAAAGTATAAAAGTATAAAAATTCATAGCTATATGTTAATGACAAAGCATGCTTATATGACAGATCTTAATATTGTAAAAGAAGATAATGGGGGAAGAATATTGAGTAAGAAAACCATGATCCCAAACGTATACTACAATAGACAACATTTGTTTTGATTTTTAAAAAATCACAAAGAATATTTTGTGATAGTTGGTGAATTTTACTGACCATATAATTATAGAGAAACTAATGAAGGTACTTACTATTCTGAGGCTGTGATTAAGAAAGAGACTTAGGGGGCCAGGGAGTTAGCTCAGTGGTTCCGGCGCCTGTCTTGCAAGCGCAAGGACCAGGTTTTGATCCCCGGTAACCACGTACGATACTGGGCACGCAGACTCATGCCCAGCAGCAATCAGTACCACATACCACAGTGCCGGGTGTGGTGGCTCACGCCTGTAATCCCAGCACTCGGGAGGCAGAGGCAGGAGGATTGCTGTGATGTGAGTTTGAGGCTGAGCTCAGGGCCAGCCTGAACTACAAAGCGCGAGACCCTGTCTCAAAAAAAAAAAAAGAAAGAAGGAGACTCAGTTGGCTAGCAGTTTGGATGTAACAGAGACCTTGAGACAAAACATTCATCCATATACACCAGGATTTCTCAAGAGCAGCACTATTGACATTTTGGATTGATAGCTCTGTTGTGGAAGGCAGTACTTTGTATTGTAGTGTTTGGCACTGAGTTTGGTCTCTACCATCTTGATGCCAGTAGCATATTCTTCCCGAGACCCCAGTTCTGATACTAGAAGATGTCTGTAGACATTGCCCAATGTCCCCTATTTGGCAAAATTGTCCACTGTTGCTTAAAACTTGGTGTTAGTGTGTTGTACTTTTGGGGGTCATGGAAACTCAGACTAGTAGGATGAGTGTACAGAGTCACCCCACAGACTTTGGGGAACATTTCGAGAACTGTTCTGCCTTTAATGCAAAATGCAGTCATTTATATAGTAAACGGTATAGGATGTAAACATATGAGTGAGGTCAGTTGGGGATTGATTGAAGCATGCACAGAGGAGGGTGGTTGTAGATTTGATTGAAGAAGCAGTGTTGCTTTTGGCCAAGGTGAAGTCACGATGAGCGAGCATGGCTGAACTTTAGTGACAGCTTGGCTTTCACCTACATTAGTGAAGAAAAGAAATACTACGCATAGCTAGACTTGTGTTCAGACCCTAGAAAATGTAGCCAGATTTATAGGAAAGATAAATTCTATTCATAATGATTCCAAGCAAAGGATGAAATTTTGTAAAGAAGTAGAGAAAGTTACAACCATAGAAAATAGGGTTGTTTTTTTTCCACAGAGAGTTTCCAGATCAAATTGAGAAGTGCATGATTGTCATACTAGAAGTATGAATGCATAGATGCAAATGAGTAGTATAAATCTTATTACATGTTCTTTTATAATGGTAGAAGTTTATAGAAAGCATAAAGATGCTTCAGGCACTTGTCTTTAGAAAGAAATATTTGAGTTGAATCTGACCTTGATTTCCTAACTGAAGAAAGCCTCAGTATTTTTTTTTCTTTTAATTTTGGAATATTTACATAAATATAATGAGTTCTTAGGACTGGAACTCGGATGAAACTCAAAATTCCCTTTGTAATGGCTTTAACAACACTGCATTTTTGGTTTACCTTTGAGATTAAGTGTGTAATTTTCTTACAGTCAGTGATTTTAGAGCATGTTGGATTTCAGATTTTTAATTAAGGATGTTTAATATGTATTACAGGTAAAAGATCAGAAAATCCTACTGATTAAAAAAATAAAAACATGTTGAGAAAGATCTGACGATATGTAATTCCAGCTTTCTGACTGGAGAGTTACTGTCCTTTTCATACTTTTGGACAGGAAGCAAGTCACTAGCCTAGCCTATTCTCAAAACCAAATTAATAAGCTCTATCCTCTGGTAGAGAATGCATATTATTATTTGGAATCCTATGTATAAGATTTACCTGTTCACTTTCTTTTATTTACTGAATCATCATTTATCATCAATATAGGTTATATGTATTATATACTTATTAAATTCTTGGCTGGACACAATATTCCTGTGTTGTTTGATATGTCCTCATTTAAAAGGAAGAAGGAAAGAAAAAAGAGAATATTGAGCTGGGTCCAATAACTTAGTGGCACCGTTCTTGCCTAATATGCACAAGGCACTGGATTCATTTCTGTTGATTGATATTCATATCTCATTTCATTTCTTTTTGGCATTGTAAGATCACCTAATTTCCCCTCCCAGCCTTGAAATCAGCCATTTCTGTAAGTGCTCTGGTTCCTTTAATGTATTGAGTGTGCTTATTGCCACTTGAGGTGTCACTACTTAAGGTCCTTGTCAGATGACAGAGCTGGAAAATAAATGTATATATATTGTGTGTGTGTACTTATTAATAATAATTTCTGTATCTATGTGTATACTTGTTAAAATAAATATGTTTATATTGTGATCACTGCAGGGATCATTCTAGCCTTTCTTCTTGTTCACTTGTAATTTATTTTTCTGATGGTGAGTACCCTGACTCCCATTATGTATAAAATATTATTTGACCCTACTATACTTGTAAAATAATCCCCATAAGAGACAGATTTACCAGTTAAAGTGAAGTGCCTTTCTGCCAGTCTTTTGGTCTTTCCTGTTGCATTTCTCAGCTAACAGTCTGCTTTCCAGAGTTACTGTCTTTTTCCTTTCATATGGTTTTCTCATGTTTGTCATCGACTCATTTGTTGTAGTGTGAATCCCTTATCCTATCCTGGAATCTCTGTGCTTCTGACCAACTTTTAAAATTTGTGTACCTCAACACATGCACAATTTTGCAGGTCTTGACGGTTGTCATCGTCTTGTTTCTAGTATCCTAGTACCACACTGAACAGTTTCATCACCCAGTACCCCTAACATACACACTGATCTGTTTTTCTGTGTGTGTAATTTGTAGTCTCTCAGTCATTTTCATTTAGCAAAAGTGCATTTAAAGTTAATCCATGTTATGGGAATCATTATATTCTCCCTTTTGGAAGCCAGCACTCCGTTGAATAGGTGCACTTTGGCTTGTCTGTTCATCTGTTGAAAGATATATTAGTTGTTTTCAGTTTGGAGCAATTTAAATTAAAATATTATTTGATTTTTAAAAAGTCATGCTTATATTTAAACTATTTTGAAATTTTTAAAAAGTGTTCAGAGATTTTCTTTTTCTTTTTCTTTTTTTTTTTTCTTTGAGACAGGGTCTCGCTTTGTAGTTCAGGCGAGCCCTGAGCTCACTGTGTAGTCCCGGCAAGCCTCAAGCTCATAGTAATCCTCCTGCCTCTGCCTCCTGAGTGCTGAGATTACAGAGGTGAGCCACCCGGCCCTGCATTGTAGTATGTGGTACTGACTGCTGGTGGGCATGAGTCACCACACCAGGCATTGTATGTGGTTACCAGGGATCGAGCCTGGGACCTTGCACTTGTAAAGCAGGAACCAGAACCACTGAGCTAAATACTCAGCCCATATGTTTAAGTTTCTTTATGTAAGCAGGTACTAAACAGAATAATTTTAAATGTTCCCTAGTACTCTGTTGTATGTATATTAAATTATTTAAAGTTTATTTTAGATTGTCCCTACTTAAGATAAATTTCTAGAATTAAAAGTTACTTAGTGTAGGAGCTGAGAATTTAGCTCAGTGGCACTGTGGGTTTGATACCTGGTACTTAATAAAAGTTACTGAGTATAAAGTGTAGCTGTTTTAAAAGACTCATAAAAAATCATTTGCTTCCTAGAAAATTATATATTATTGAAATCTTTTTGAATTTTTTGTTCTGCTAATAAATTCTCAGTCTTTAGCACTACTCTTTTTGCTAATTTGTGATCCATTAGAGTTTGATGGCTGTCAAGTGTTATAGTTCCTACTTAGACTCAATTTTCCTGTTTCATTCCTTGCTTAATGTATTTGTATATAATATCTCACTTCTCTTAACCACTGTTTTCTGCCAGCTTCACTTAGATCAATATAGTTGACAATTAGAAATGAATAAAAGGTCTAGATGGTCTTAGAATGAATCAGGGCTTGCCAAAGTTATAATTTTACAAATATTGTTCTGTGTGAAACAGTGATCCTGTGAATGACAAAGGGACTGATAATCTGCCATGGAGAAAAAAATAGAACATTTAAAAAAGGATTGGAGGGGCTGGAGAGTTAGCTCTGTGGTTCCGGCACCTGTCTTGCAAGCGCAAGTGCCCGGGTTCAATTCCCCGGTAACCACATACAGTACTGGGTGTGGAGACTCACGCCCAGCAGCAATCAGTACCACATACCACAGTGCCGGGCATGGTGGCTCATGCCTGTAATCCCAGCACTCGGGAGGCAGAGGCAGGAGGATTGCTGTGATGTGAGTTGGAGGCTGAGCTCAGGGCCAGCCTGAACCACAAAGCGAGACCCTGTCTCAAAAACCTAAAAAATAAATAAATAAATAAATAAATAAAGGATTGGAACTTGAGGGGTTCAGAGTTTTTGATAGGGTGGTTAGACGAGGCCTCACCCAAAGGTAACTCAGAAAAGTAGTTGTGGGGCTGCAGATTTAGCTCAGTGGTTCTGGCATCTGCCTTGCAAGTGCAGAGTCCTGAGTTTGATCCCTGGTAACCACATACCACAATGGCAGCAGTGGTGACTCACAGCCATCAGCAGTCAGTACCACACACTACAGTGCCGGAGGTGGTGGCTCACATCTGTAATCCCGGCACTTGGGAGACAGAGGCAGGAGGATTGCTGTGAGTTTGAGGCTTGCCTGGGCTACATAGTAAGTTCAGGGACAGCCTGAACTACAAAAGTGAGACTCTGTCTCAAAAAAAAAAAAAAAAGAAAGTAGTTGAAATAGTTGAAGGAGGTTAGCGGTATGGATGGCTAAGAGAAAGGGGGGCACACTCAGGAACAGCCACTGTGGAGGCTGTAAGGGAGAAGTACAGATGGCCTGTTTATTTAAGGGAAGGCAGGTGTCTCAGTCACTCGTGCATCTCTGAGGCACATCACCAGCACCCACACCTAAAAGGAGAGACATATCTTCGCTCATAGTTTCAGAAGTTTCAGGGTCAGACACAGAAATGGCATGATGGAAAGACCTGCTGTGGAACAAAATTGCTCACATCCTGTCATCCAGGAGGCAGAGAGAGAAGGGAAGAACAAGGGAGATGAACTCTTGAGGTCACACCCCCAGTTTCTTGCCTCTTAGCCCTAGCCTCCACCTCCTACCAGCACAGGTAGCTGTGAACCCAGCAGTGAGCCAATCCACAGCTGAGTGCAGGGCCCTCGTGATCTAGTCACCTCCCACAAGCTCCCTCCCTGAATACGTAAGAGACATTGTAGAAGCCAGTGTGACTGAAGAGAACTGAACAAGAGAGAGAAGAGTAGGATGATAGAGAAGACAGCAGATGGAGGGGCCAGGTCATAGAAAAGCTTGTGTAGCACTGTGTGAGGTCCTGGGTTTCTGCTCTGTCGAAGAGATGACAAAGCATTATGGAACTTTAAAGTGACGTGACCTGACTTGTGGGAGTTTTTTTGTTTTGTTTTGTTTTGTTTTGTTTTGTTTTTTGAGACAGAGTCTCGTTTTGTAGTTCAGGCTGGCCTCAAACTCAGAGAAATCCTCCTGTCTCTGCCTCCGGAGTGCTGGGATTATAAGTATACGACACCTCGCCGGCTGATTTGTG
Organism: Petromus typicus; assembly: GCA_004026965.1. Taxonomy (NCBI): domain Eukaryota; kingdom Metazoa; phylum Chordata; class Mammalia; order Rodentia; family Petromuridae; genus Petromus; species Petromus typicus. Next base: position 27,724 of record PVIR01010854.1, on the reverse strand, counting down.
TTTTACCAACATCATCTAATGTTGAAATTCACGATAAATACAAGGAAATTAGTTAAGAGGTTATTCCTATAGTCCAAGTGATGATGATGGTTTGGTCCAGCACTGTCGCAGTATAGAAAGGTATGCACTTCTCAGGCTCCAGATATATGTCAAAGAAAGCCAGTGTACTTTCTGGAAAGATTGGATATGAAGTGTAAAATAAATAGGAGCCAAGAACGCCCTCTGAAGATTGGTGTCTTTCATCTCTTCTTAAAAAAATTAGAAAATCTTAGCACATGAAGACATTTAAGTTGTCATTAGCTTTTTAATATTTATAATTTCATCTTTTATTCATTCTAAATAAATGTTCCCATTTATACTTTAAAAATAGAAGGCTATCTCTTGGCTAATAGTTTGAGCAACATGGAGCCATCAGCTGAAACATGGTGATCCTAGGGAGGGAGATTAGGAGTAAACATATTTCTTTTGTCTGTGGCACATTAGAGTTGAAATGTGTGTTACCCAAGAGAGTGTATTTTGAGTATTTGTTGAAAGCAGCTGAATTTAAAGGTCTGAAGTTTGAGAGAGACAGATTTGGACTAAAGATAAAAATTTGCTAAATGTTCATAATGTAGATTTAAAATCCACCAAAGTAGTGAGTGTAGATAGAAGGAAACATTAAGAATTGACCGTTGTGATGTGCCAACATTAGGAAACCTGAGAGACGGGGAACCAGTATAGGCGACTGAGAAATGAACTATCGAGTATGGAAAAATCAGAAAACAAATCAGCATAGTTTTATTGGAAGAATGTGATGTCTTGCAAGTCAAGTAAAGAATCTAACCACAAGAGAGTGGTCAGAGTGTCAGACCAACGGATGTCTCAAGATAATTAGGTTTAGCAACACTGTTTATGTATGGCTTGAACAGGCAGTTTTGGTGGAAAGGTTTGGTTTTGATACCAGATGGGGAGAAAGATTTAGGAATAGAGAGTATAAACAACTTAGGAGCATTTTTGTTGTATTGAGAATTGGAGTAATGTAATAATAGTTGCTGGTGACAAATAGGGTCAAAATCTTAAACAGCTTGGTACAGGATTTAATTAAGGGAAACTTTTAGGGATACAAGAGAGAAAAAAAGGATAATTACTGAGTAATAGCCTCGAACTAGTGAAAAAGAATGACATCTGATACACAAATGGAGGGACTGACTGAAGACAGAAATAGTCTACAGGAAAAGGTAAAAAGACTAAACGTGTGAGTGAACACAGGGAAGAGAAACTTAATGGTAGGAGTTGGTGGCTGTTTTCTTCTTAGTGTTTCATTTGTTTTAGCACAATAATCACCAAGAGCATCAGCTGTGAATGAGGATCAGTGGGGAGTTGTGGGAGTATGAGAAAAAAAGAAGAAAATGTGAACTATGGTGTGTAGGAGAGAGAATGAATAGGGAAATATATGATTGCAAAGCAGAATTAAGGGCCAGTTTAATGTTTGTGATTATGAATTTAACATAAGATCAGTCAGTATAATTTTATGTACTCATTGTCATATCCTCAGATGCATGGGTCCCAACATAAATTAGAGAACTGTATTTAACTGGAATTGTGATTTTGCAAAAGTAAATGAAGCAGAAGAAAGCTTAAGTCATTGAAAGTATTTGCAAGAGAGTGAATATAATTGAACATATAGTTTAAGCTGAGTAGAGAGAGTAAAGAGAAACAATTATTGCAGGGAGAAGCTGCAAAGATGATTTAGAGTTGATAGACAGGATAGCTCAGTGGAGTTTGAGATTGTTAGAGTTAAGTAGAGGATGTACTGAATGTTTTTACTATAAAAAACTCTTAACGTTTAACCTCACTTAAATGCTAAACAACATATATGTGAGTTGAAACATTTCATGATATGTTTTTGCTTATCCCTTTGTTTTTTGTGGGAATGGGTATGGAATTCAGAATCTTGTGCTTTCCAGGCAGGCACACAACCACTGAGCTTCATCCTCACTCAACCCTTGTTCATCTTTTTAAAATACGTGGAAAAAAGAGGGACTGAGCATGAAGGCTAAGCAAGTGCTTAGAGTGTTCAAGATTTGAAATTGAAAATATGGGAAGATTTAAGTACTAGTAATTACATTAAAAAGCAACGTAAATTGTCAGTTACAGACTGAGCTGTTTTCCTTAACTTAGATTTTTTTTTAAGGAATCATTATAGAACTTGAAGTGAGTGAAAAATTGTTCTGTAATTTACCATTATAGTCTCAGGGAAATTTGTTTTTATTTCCTTTATAATTTAAATCATATTGTAAAACTAAATTAATATCCATTTACTATTTTTGTTCTCTTTATAACATGACCTACACTATGGATCCTGTTTGTTCCCAGTTAATTAGACTATTGTTTATTACATAGTCAGGGTTTGGAATATTTGTCTTAAATATGTCACTTTAACTTTAACTCTTACCTCTTGCCTCAATATGGCCACTCAAGTTTGTCTGTTTTATGAGGATTTTTTTTCCTTCTCCAAGTCCAGCGTCTTTGTTTAGTGTTGTTATGAAATAACTTTAGAAAGAAATCACTGTGATTTCTTACGTGCTATTTTTGGTATTTTGTTAGTTGGAATTGTGAGATATTTCTATTTACAATAAACTTATTGTAAAAGTGAGAAATGTTGGCCATGAAAAATGGAAATAACCGTATTACAATCATATGGAATGTGCTTTACTGCTTAAATGTAATTAGAGAGTTTTCAGAAATTGTTTGGATATGAGTAAGAGATGGGAAAATACTGATGGGGTGAAGAGGGAATTGTCCAACTTACCACAAATAGTGTCAGTAAACAGAACTGGCTGGGTATGGTGGCCCACACCTGTAATGCCAATACTCAGGAGGCTGAAGTAGGAAGATTGCCAGGAGTTCAAGGCCAACCTGGGTTACACAGTGAGACCTTGACTCATCAGCAAACAAGAAAGAAAGAAAAGAAAACAGAACTGAAGTTAAAAATGTCATGTGCCAAAAAAGTAAGTGGATATCCTTGACTGTTCCAGAGATTTCAGCTAAGACCTTAGACCAATTTCCTAGATATGGAGGATGGTGATGTGGTAATATCGAATCATCTAAGATATGTTTAGAAAACATCTCGTGTATACACTGTTCTCTACCTTTAAAGAGTCATAAACTTATGAAGAACAAGCTCCAAATAGAATCTCTAGATCAAGAGGGTGGGTCCACTACCTTGTTACTGTCAATAAATAGATTTTGGTTTTTTTTTTTTTTTTTTTTTTTAAGGTTTTTTGAGGCAGCGTCTCACTTTGTGGTTCAGGCTGGCCCTCTGCTCAGACTCAAACTCACATCGCAGCAATCCTCCTGCCTCTGCCTCTAGAGTGCTGGGATTACAGGCGTGAGCCACCATGCCCAGCACTGTGGTATGTGGTGCTGATTGCTGCTGGGGTGAGTCTCCACGCCCAGTATTGTGATGTGGTTACCGAGGATCAAACCAGGCCCTTGTGCTTGCAAGATAGGTGCCGGAACCACTGAGCTATATCCCCAGCCCGATTTTGGTTTTTAAATCCTGGGATTTGGGTGGATGTTGTAGAGTTTATTCTATAGAAATTTGAGTTTTATTGGGAGTCATCAACCAAGAAGCGCTTAACTTTGCTAGCATCTAAGACTATATGTATTAAAAATCCAAGAAAATAGAACATCAATCTTTTAGATTTCAAATAACTTGTCTACAGTCTTCTCAAGACTTTGCAGCCTTTTTATGGCTCTCAGTCTTATACAACTACAACCGGAGCTTTTTTCATTCAGTAGACTATTATATAATCCATCCCAGTTCAAGACTTTCTTTTCTCTTAGAACTTTACACTGCTCTTGAAATTCACCTCAATCTTGATCTTATTAACTTAATCTTGGATAACTCTTCAGGTAGTTTAGCAGAAATGTAAGTTTGACAATGTTTCTTCTGGCTTATTTTCTTTCCATGGCTTCCAACCCATAGTTTTCAGATTGTGCCTCCAAATTCCACAGGACTTCTGTGACTACAGAAGCGTATAAAGTACACAAGGCTTCAGTTCCACTATAATACCCCTTCATTAGAGCAAAGTGCTTCCTTCAATCTCTGAGTTGATTTAAATTTTAAATGTGAATTTTGACGATTAAGTAGTCGTTGTATAAGTACTGGCAAACTGTTAAAAGTTCAAGCAACTAACCAGTTTAGGGCTTGCCAGCTTCTTCTGCCAGTCTTTACTGCAAACTTAATATTCTAGCAGGATAATTTGTTTTAGACAGTTTTGCTGTTCCTTTACTTATATTACCTATCTACCAGTATGTTCTTAATTTTCATTTTCTCTCAGTGGGCTGATATTCTTCATTTTATATATGTTTCAAGCATTGTTGTCTCCAGAAAACCTTTTAGACATCTCCTGCCCAGCCAGGTTTGAATTGGGTGTCCTTAATACTCTAAAAACTCGGCTTCTCTTTCTCTCACGTGCTTTCTCTCTTACTTTTTTTCTTTTTTGAGACAAGGTCTCACATTTGTAGTTCAGGCTGGCCCTGAGCTCACTCAGTAGCCCAGGGAAGCCTCTAGGCAATCCTCCTGGCTCTGCCTCCCAACTACTGGGATTACAAGCGTAAGTCACCATGCTCGTAAGTCACCATGCTCAGCGTTGTGGTTTGTTGTTACTAGACATGGAACTCAGGACCTTGCGTCTGGATGCTGGAACCACTGAGCTAATTCTTTGGCCCCTTTCTTACATTTTTATTGTTGATTTCTGTCTAATTTGCCAGAGTTTGAAATTCTTTAGCGTAAGAACTATATTTTAAAGTTACCTTTATATCTCTAGTAAGATTAGAGCCTAATACATGGTAGACACGAATATTTGTGCAATTAATTATTCATTGCCTATATAAATTTAAATATTTACTATTTTTTATAGTATCTATCTTGCAGTGGACACATAACCTAGAATTAATTTACTTTCTGTTGCATGTGTTTATTGATTATAATGTACACATGTTGCATATGCAGCCCACCTGGGCTTGCCTAGAGCTTGCAGCAGTCCTCCTACCTCTGCCTCCCCAGTGCTGGGGTTACAGGCGTGAGCCATCATGCCCAGCTATATTGTATTTGTTTTTAAAATATTCTGTTGTTAAATTTTAGTAAAAACTTGCATTACTATAGAAAGGCCATTCCAGGATTCATTTTTAAAAATTCCTAGCACATTGAATATTTGATAACTGCAAATTTCACTATATATCATTTCTTAGTGAAATATTTTTGGGTTTTTGATTGTTTGTGCATTTGATTGTAAAGTAAGTCATTTAGGGTTTTAGTGACTTAAAATTATAAACTTTTCTTTTCTACAGATAAAGACACAATAAATAAAATCAGAGACTTACGGATGAAAGCTGAAGATTATGAAGTAGTGAAAGTGATTGGTAGAGGTGCATTTGGAGAAGTTCAGTTGGTAGGTTATTTTAATGAGATTTAAAAATCCACTTGTATTTCACATGTATTATTTGGGGAAAGTATTGTCTTTGTAAAATTCTTGCTTTGAATTGCTCTAACCTGAAGCTGGGGATTTAACTCAGTGGTTCTGGTGCCTGCTTGGAAAGTGCAAGGTGCCGAGTTCAATCCCTGGGACAAAAAAAATTACTCCAACCATTTTTGCCTAAGGATATGAAAGCCTCCACCTAAATCTCCTCAATAGTGGGAAGTGTTTGCTCCGAGCAGCCTTGGGTAGTTTCAAGCATGAGAAGTCCTTGCCCTTAATAGTACATTGTTGGAAATACTATAGGACAGTAAGTTGTATAAATAGGAGCAGTGTTTACAGTTGAGTGGAGGGAGATGCATTAACACAGGGCAGTGATGGTGAACCTTTTAAAACCTTCAGTGATATATAGTCCACTGTGGCACACATGCTGTAGTTTACTACCTCTGATAAAAGGAATCACCTTTTCCCCAGTATTACTTCTGTTAATTAAAATCATGTCATGAGCTGAGAATCTCAACAGGAAGAATAAAAATAGCTGTAACAATAATACTAAATTATTTAACAAGTGTCAATCATTTAGTAAATTGTTCTGTGAAGCATTGAGCTTTAAATATTAACACAAGGTTTTTGTATTTTTTTTTTTATTCTAAAGGTAAGACATAAATCTACCAGGAAAGTATATGCAATGAAGCTTCTTAGCAAATTCGAAATGATTAAAAGATCTGATTCTGCTTTTTTCTGGGAAGAAAGGGACATCATGGCTTTTGCTAATAGTCCTTGGGTTGTTCAGGTAAGATTTTGCTACTATTTCATCATTGCTGTATTAGTTTGTAAGTAAACATCTGACATTTATATTTTAGAATAATAATTTATTGGCAATAACAAAATTATTTAATATATCATTTTAAAATCATAAAATGTAATTTTGTTGAATCATCTCTAGAAAGACCAAAGCAAAAAATTATTTCTATAGAATTTAAATAATGTACTTTGATTTGAGAAGTTTTTTATATTCTCATTCTTTTCTATCATCATCTAGGATTTTTATTTTGTTACAAAAATGAGATCCTTGGGCTGGGGATTTATTAGCTCACTGGATGTGGCACTGCCTTGTAAGCACAAGGGCCCAGGTTTGATCCCAAAACCACATACCACAGTGCCAGATGTGGTGGCTCACATCTGTAATCCCAGCACGCAACAGACAGAGGCAGGAGGATTGCTGTGAGTTTGAGGCTCACATGGGCCACATAGTAAGCTCAGGGCCAGCTTGAACTACAAAATGAGATCCTGTCTCCAAAAAAAAAAAAAAAAAGAGAGATCCTTGTATTTAGCAGTCTGTTCTCTGTTACTCTCATCCTTCACAGAAAGGAGACTAAAGGGAAAGTGAGAACTAGTTGGGGTAGGCCACCCATTGTAAGGTGGTTGGCTTTACGTCTTCAGTGCTGGAGAACCTAGTCTTCACTGCTTGTGGTATCTGTAAAGCCATGGCAAAGTTATGTAATATGTCTGGGCCACATTTCTTTGCTTAAAAATGTGTGAAAGTTGTCATTGATTGGTGATTTTCAGCTGTGGGGTAAAGTTAGAGGATAAAGAAAGATTTGGGGGCACAGAGATGTAGCTCACTTGTGCTATGCCCTCCTCACAAGCATGAAGTCCTGAGTTTGATCCCCAGTGCCAAAACACACACACAAACACACACACATGTGCACACATGTATATGCAAATATGCATGTACACAGCACACATGTATACACACATGTACACTTGTACACACACATGTGTGTGTGTTTATATTTGAGGTAAATTATAATTCCAGATTTTCTAATGCTATTTTAGCTAAACCAACTTCATCGTTTATATTGGAGTTCTTAAGGTAAGATTTCATAAGGATGAAGTAAACTGATCCAGATCATTTTAAAATTCCCTACATGTATTTTTTGTGATTGATTGGTTTACAGTGCATAATGAAGATGAGGCTAAATAAGCATTCTGGTAATTGGAATAAAAAGATGTGGAAGCTGGGTGTGGTGGTTTATACCTATAATTTCAGCACTGGGGAGGCAGAGTCAGGAGGATTGCTGTGAGTTTGAGGCTATCCTGGGCTATATAGTGAATTCAGAGCCTCTCTGAAGTACAGAATGAAACTTTGTTGCAAAAAACAACAACAAAAAACCAGATGTGGAAAATGTCAAAGATTTACATAATACTACATTTTAAAATTTGAAATGTTTGCTCTTTTATCAACTGTGTAGATGAAGTTTTTTCAAATTCATTACTGTTGACATTTTGAGCTACAGAATGTCTTGGTGTGAGGGACGATCTTATGCATTGTTCCAGTTACTAGTATATTGATTAGGGATTTGAAAGTGCCTTGGGTTTCTACCCTGAGATTCTGGCTACAGTTTAATCTGGGATACAGTAGTCATGAAATGCTACTTAGTTTCTTATCCTAACCCAAGTCCTAAAATCATTAAAAGCCATTGAGAAAAAGAAAACATGGGAAGATACAAAAATAAACATCTACATAAATTACTTATCTCTAGGGAGTTTAAGTTTTAGTTTCATTCTGAATTTCTTGTATCCAAATGGTCACTGGGAAGCAAATATCAAAGTTGAGAAAGTTAATTCCTTACATTCTTATAAAGGGTTATAGTCACAGAAATTTGGGGAGGTTAAGCAAATCTCCAGAGCCAAGCAGCTGATTAGGAACAGCTGGAATTATGGCTCAGCTTATCAAAGATTTCTTGAGAATTGTGCTGTTGATATAAATTTAACAGTAAACCTCACTAATGCACAAGATTTGTATATTGTTCCTTGAAACTTATGGATGAATGTAGATAGTATAGCAAGTTATAAAGAAAACTCTTAAGGATAGCAAATTAACACTTGCTTATACATGAGTCTTGGCGTGTTTTAATTGTGTTTAGAGCTGTTCTACAAGTTGATTGTTTTATTTTCATATTAGTATATTGGCATATTCAAATGAAATATTTTTACTTACTCTTAACGAATTTGTTGTTTTGTTGTATTTGTATAGCTTTTTTATGCATTTCAAGATGATCGGTATCTCTACATGGTGATGGAATACATGCCTGGTGGGGACCTTGTAAATCTAATGAGCAACTATGATGTGCCTGAGAAGTGGGCACGATTCTATACTGCAGAAGTAGTTCTTGCTTTGGATGCAATCCATTCCATGGGTTTTATCCATAGGTAAAGATAATTTAATTTTCTTAGTAACTGAAGTTAATACCTAAAGAACTTAAACTTTATTTGATTATTACTTTCTTTTCTAAATCTATCAAGTCTTCTTCCTTTAACTTAGGTAGCATTATGGAGTTCTAGTGTTGGTATTTAATGTTACTATAAATGTATTCTTTAATGTTCCTTGATGTGATTATATAGTGTTTATATTTTGAAAAGTAAAAATTGTAAACTGGTTGCCTAAAGTATATGCCAGTGTTACTCTGATTTTAATTTTGGTGAGTGGATAATTATAGATGTGGTTTTTCTATAAAATAGAGTACCACACAGCCATAAAGAAAGATAAATTTGAGACATTTGTAGCTAAATAGATGCACCTTGAGGCCGTACTCATAAAGAAAATAAATAGGACATAGGTGTATAAAGGTTGTATTGTTTCTCTAATGTGACTAACTGAAGGTATAAATGAGGTCCAAAATGTATGATAGGTATTGTAAAATCAGGAAGAAAATGTTGAAAGAAGGGAAACTGAGGAAGGTGCAGGGGAAAGTAAAGAACTGAAAGACAAATTTGATAGTCAAAAGAAAAAAATGGAAATAAAACTTACGTATATGGGAAGGTAGGGGGTTGAAGAGAGGGTAGAAGAATGAAAAAAAAAATAAGAATCAAGATATTTTATATACATGTACAAATTCTCAGTGATGAATGTGATCATAATGTTTTCTGAAAATCTATCAATGAACTCAGTAAAGGAGAAAAAAAATGAAGTGCCCTAGAAAGAGAGCAGCAGAACAGCTTGAGTACTGAGAAAGGCCTAAAAAAAGAATAAAGGGGGCCGAGGATTTAGCTCAGTAGTTCCGGGCGCCTGTCTTGCAACCTCAAGGGCCCAGGTTCCATCTGGAAACCACATACAATACTGGGCGTGGAGACTCACTCCCAGCAGCAATCAGAACCACACACCACAATGCCAGGTGTGGTGGCTCACGCCTGTAATCCCAGCACTCAGGAAGCAGAGGCAGGAGGATTGCTGTGATGTGAGTTTGAGACTGAGCTCAGGGCCAGCCTGAACTACAAAGCGACACCCTATTTTAGAAAAAACAAAAACAAACAAGCAAAAAAAGAATAAATGTTATCAACAAGGCTGAATGGTATTGAGGTCACACTCAGCCCAGGCTTTTCTTGGTTAAAAAAAGTGGTTAATTATACTTTCTTTTGAGTTATTTCTCTTGATTAATTAAATTGATTAAATTGATTCATATTAATTAATATTAAAATGATTAAATTGATTCATATTAATTAATATTAAATTAATTAAATTGATTCATATTTATGGAAGGATTTCGCACATCCCATAGATACTGGTCAGTTTACATATGCTGTTATTCTTTGTGTCAAGGATCAGTAGTGAAAATGGCTTTGCTAGGCATGGTGGCTCGCACCTATAATCCCGGCATTTGGGAGGCAGAAGCCGGAGGATTGCTGCGAGCTGGAGGCTGAGTTCAGGACCGGCCAGAACTACAAAGTGAGACCTTGTCTCAAAGAAAAGAAAATGGCTTGGACCCTGTACTTTCCTGGAGTACTGACCATGCTCTGTGCTTCAATTATCTTTTTTGTCTGAGCATTACATTTCTGATAGTTAATGATTGATTTTTTGTCCAGAAAAGTCAAACTATAAAGAAAAATACATTTGCCTTCATTTTAGGCATTAACACATAAAGGAGTTTTTTTGAATGAACTTTAGTTTCACATGTGGCTAAGGGAACACATGTAGATGAAGGTAACCATATATAGATTAAATAAGGATACTTGGGATACTTGGCCTTAACTGCCTCATGGTTTTTCTCAGTGTCTGATCTATTTCAGAAATGCTCTGTTGTTTTTTTCCTCCTTCAGAGATGTCAAGCCTGATAACATGTTATTGGATAAATCTGGACATTTGAAGTTGGCAGATTTTGGTACTTGCATGAAGATGAATAAGGTTAATTATTTCTATTTTCATTCTGTTTTTGTTAATTCAAGATAGATAATCCTTTAAAAATGTTGTTTAATTCACTAACCATATCTGGAGTTGCCCAGAATTGTTGTGGCCCTATTTGTTGAACTAAATGCCATGGTTTCAGTGTTGTATTAGTAACTTGTTAGTGATTTATTTTTTCTTTCTCTATTTAGAGAAAATGTAGTTTGCCAGAATTACTAAATCTTTCATAACAACTCTTAATATATATTGCTGGTAACTAGAAATGGAATTAGTTTAAATGTCACTAAATACTCCTGTGTTAAAATTAGAATTTCATAAAAATTTGATTTCAGGAATATGTAGTTTTGCTGGATATGGTGGCTCACGCCTCTAATCCCAGCATTCAGGAGGCAGAGACAGGAGGATTGCCGTGAGTTTGAGGCTCTCCTGGGCTACCTGGTGAGTTCAGAGCCAGCCTGAACTACAAAGCAAGACCCTGTCTCAGAAAGCTAAGAAAAAAAGAAGAAGAAAATGTATTTTTTAGTGTTTTTCAGTTGCCTTCTATTATGGAGCTTTTACTGTTTTATACTAAGTCAGTTTTAAAAGGCATCCATGCTTACTATTATATAACATTATTTTCATACACAGTTGAAAGAAGGAATATGTTCCTTTCTAGTCGAAAGTTTATATTTTTCTTTAGTTTACCACAGAACAATAGTCAGGATGTTATATTTATTATTTTAAAAGGAAATTTATTAGCTAGGAGGAAACAGGGCTGGAAATGTAGCTCAGCAGCACCATGCCTTCCTGGCAAGTACAAGTTCAGTTCCCAGTAACAAGAGAAAAAAAGGAAACACTCCATGAGAACTTCTGTGTAACCGCTCATACTTTATAACTTCGTATGAGCAGTTAGAATTGTGTTGCATTAATAAAAAGTAAGTAATTTTGGAGGAGGGCATTAAAATGTGCATCATGTATGTCTATGATGTCCTTAACTGTCATGTCCTTTCCCCATTGTGTATCTGTATCATCAGCTTTTGTACATTTTCTTCACAATTTCAAGGATAAACAGCTATTTAATTTTTTAAAATGATGAAATCAGTATTTATAAGTTATAGAGCGTTTTATTAGCCCCTCAATCTGGTTACATTAGTTTATTAACTTGTTCTCTGCACATTATGATCATTATATTGGCACAATTGGGAAATAATAAATGCTGCCAATATCAGAAAGCATTTGAGGGGGCCAGGGATTTAGCCCAGTGGTTCTCCTGATTCTGTCCCTGATTCCATCCCCAGTAACCACCTACAACAAAGCCAGGCGTGGTGGCTCAATACCCACCTACAATCAGGCCACATACTACAGTGCTGGGCGTGGTGGTTCATGCCTGTAATCCCAGCACTCAGGAGGCAGAGGCAGGACGATTGCTGAGTTCAAGGCTGAGTTCAAGACCAGCCTGAACCACAAAGCGAGGCCCTGTCTCAAAGGGTGGGTAGGGGAATGGGAAAAAATGAGAATCAAATCATGTCATATCATATACTGGTACAAAATCTCAATGCTGAAAGTGACTATGAGTGTATATATAATATACCAATAAAGATTTGAGTAAAAATATTTTAAAAATAAAAATAAAAAAGCACTTGGCCTGAGTATTTAGCTTAGTGGTGGCATGCCTGCCTCAAAGGTGCAAGGTCCTGAGTTTGATTTTAATGTCCAGTACCAAAACAACATAAAACAAAACAAAAACAAAATAAAACAGAATCACTAGTCTGGAGCTAGTTGTGGTGGCTCATGCCTGTAATCCCAGCAGTAGGGAAGCTGAGGCAGGAAAATCAACACAAGTTTGAGGCCAGCCTGGATCACATAGTGAGTTCAAGGAGAGATTGAACTATATAGTGAGACCCTGTCTCAAAAAACAAAACAAAACAAATATTACTATTATGTGTACATTATATAGGTATAGATATATATGTATAGACAGACTAAATATATTGTGTATACATAGTTATATAGTGGTATATTTTATAGCCCAAAGATTGAGTCTCACAGTTTACATTAAGAATAAAATTATTTTAAGTTATTGACTTTTATCTATAACTAATAATTGAAAATTGAATCTAACACTTTCTAGGAAGGTATGGTACGATGTGATACAGCAGTTGGAACACCTGATTATATATCTCCTGAAGTATTAAAATCTCAAGGTGGTGATGGTTATTATGGACGAGAATGTGACTGGTGGTCAGTTGGAGTATTTTTATATGAAATGCTTGTCGGTGAGTAAAGGAAAGTTTAGTGCACCTCTAATATAATGAGTGGCTCATGCCAGGATTTACCACTTGGCTGCTTCTAATATTATTATATTAAGCAGTATATGATCCAGACCTGCTCTGTATAATTTTTAAAAGAGAGGCTTAGAGCAATTTTGTAAGTTATTTCTTTTTACATAGTGTTTGCTTTTAGTTTAACACGTATTTAGTATTTTCAATAAGTAATGTTGATGCTTTTCCTTTGAAATAGATTATATTCAAGTGTATGCTATTTGGCTTCTGATTTCTTTATCAATTTTTCAGGTGATACACCCTTTTATGCAGATTCTTTGGTTGGAACTTACAGTAAGATTATGAACCATAAAAATTCACTTACCTTCCCTGATGACAATGATATATCAAAAGAAGCAAAAAATCTTATTTGTGCCTTCCTTACTGACAGGTAATAATCTTAACATTAAACTTCTATTTAAGGAATTTTTATCTTGCTACTCAATTTTTAAGTTCACTTCTGAACTCCTACATATGAACTGTCAGAATAGAAAAGCAATTATTCTCCAAATTATGTAGTCAGTGAAGCCTAATATAATTTTATTGTATTCTGGTATCTTTGTTGTGTGTCTGTTCACTTACTATATCTAAGCAGTGACATTAGTAATAGTCTTGGGTAGGAGCTAATACCATCTCATTTTTTTTCTTGAATTTTTAACGTGCTTAATTATCATGATAATATTTTAATATACCAAGTCTAAGTTTTTTTCTTAATATGTCTCTGAAATTAGAGTGCCTCATATCTCAGTGGTATATATTACTTTAAATAGGACCATTTCCCCTAGTTATGTAAGAAAGATGTTGCATCTTCCAAATTATGCCTTTTCTGTTTGATGATAAATTATATTGAAATGGATAACAGAAAACTATAAAATAGATGTATGTTCTCTGCCTCTTTTCTTTCCATCATTGCTGTTGTGTTTTTCAGATTTAATAAGCATTTAATATACTTTTATGTATTTTTGAAACAAATAGCATATTATATATACTCTTATGTTTTACCTTTTATTTTCATTTTTGCATTCCTGAGAATTAAACACAAAACTTTGTGCATACTAGGTAAGCACTCGTGTGGTTTATTTTTACATTTAAAAGCGAACCAAAAGACTTAGTAAGATTCCATTTAATTTTGATGATTGTATATTGTTAATTTAAATAGGGAGACCTAATACCTATACATATATTTCAACTTGAAATTTACTTAACTTTAACTTGATTTTTAAAAAAAAAAATAACATCTTTTAGCTTGGAAGGCGATACAGTTTTTAAATTTTATTTTAATATAAAGAACTGTACTTTGCTGTAAATTAGATGATAGCTACATAAGAGTGAACAAAATACACATTTTTCTCATAATTTTTTGGGAAAATATACAAAGATTTGTGGTGTAGAGAGAGATGATTGCAATAAGGTAACTGCTGTGTGCCATAGATCAGATTCTTTAATCCAGTCAGCATCAGTGAAAGCTTCCTAGAGAAAGTGTCAGAGTTTAACAATTAATCTTCTATGGTAGAAAAATTAGGAGTTTGGAGCACTCTCATTATTATTATTTTTTTTTTTTTTAGGTTTTTTGAGACAGGGTCTCACTTTTGTGGTTCAGGCTGGCCCTGAGCTCAGCCTCAAACTCACATCACAGCAATCCTCCTGCCTCTGCCTCCCGAGTGCTGGGATTACAGGCGTGAGCCACCACACTCTCATTATTTATAAGCATCTTAAGAGGGAAAACATGGTGCTGAGTTCTTCTTTTCAGTTCCATTGAAGGCACATTAAAAAAAAAATCACCAAAGAGAGGCCAGTGAGGAGTAACTTGTCCAGTTAAAGCTTTGAGTTTTGTAGCATTGTCAGTTGTCAGTGATTTTTTGATTGGTCAGGAAAATTGAAATTATAAGATGGAAATTTATATTTTACAAGGGTTTTTTTAAGTTGTCAGTATTAGTGTGATTGGCTGCATAAAAATGTGTAACTTTATTGCTATAAAAACAGCAAGAAAATGACCTGAGTTTTATCTATGGAGATAGAGCGAAATGATGACTTATTTGGTCAGTATCAGCAATAGAAATTCATGAAATATTAACAAATCTGTTTTGTGTATTTTTTCATAGTTTTTAAAAAATATTCTTTTTTTTTTTTTTTTTTTTTTAAAAGACAAGGTCTCCCTTTGTAGTTCAGGCAGGCCCTGCGCTCACTAGGTAGCCCAGTTGAGCCTTGAACTCAGAGCAATCCTCCTGCCTCTGCCTCCTGAATGCTGGGATTATAGACATGAGACTGGCACTGTGGTGTGTGGTATTGATTCCTGGTGGGCGTGAGTTACCATGTCCAGCATTGTTGTATGTGGTTACTGATGATCGCCCTTGTGCTTGCAAGGCAGGCACGCCAGAACCACTGAGCTAAATCCTCAACCCCTCTCCTTGATTCTTGATTCTTTTTTTGTTTTTAAGACAGGGTCTTGCTTTGTGGTTCAGGCTGGCCCTGAGCTCAGCCTCCAACTCACATCACAATCCTCCTGCCTCTGCCTCCCGAGTGCTGGGATTACAGGCGTGAGCCACCACGCCCGGCACTGTGGTATGTGGTACTGGTTGCTGCTGGGTGTGAGTCTCTATGCCCAGTATTGTATGTGGTTACCGGGGAATCGGACCCTGGTCCTCGCACTTGCAAGACAGGCGCCGGAACCACTGAGCTAGCTCCCCAGCCCTAAAAAGTATTCTTATTTTTAATTATGCGTCTTGAACCCAGGGCTTTTGCATTGAGCTACATCTTCAGCTATTGGGTTTTGTTTTGTTGAAATTTTGAAACAAATTCTCACTACAGTGCCCAAATTGGCTTGAACTTGTTCGTGATCTTCCTGTTCAGTCTTCCAGAGTGCTAGGATTATAGGCATACGTACCACACTTCCCTTTAAACAGTTCATGTTCACAATCTTTAATTTATTTTGTATTTTAGCTGAAAACTATGTGACAATATAATTTCAAGGTAATATAGATATACGTAGGCTTAATTTCTGCTCTAAATAAACCTAGATGGGTTAAGTAAGATCTAAGTGATTAATACTTTTTTTCCTTTGTTTCTTTGTAATTAGAGAAGTGAGACTCGGAAGAAATGGTGTAGAAGAAATTAAAAGGCATCTCTTCTTTAAAAATGATCAGTGGGCTTGGGAAACACTCCGAGATAGTAAGTTATTTATTTATTTTTTTCTTGAACATTACTATGCCTGTTTGAAAGTAATTATGATAGTTGAAAGTGCCTTGTTACATATTTGTGTACATCTACTGGAAATCAGAACTATATGAGTGCTGTGTAGGAATTGACTTAACAGTGAAAAAAGAGCAGTTTGGAAAACTGGGAAAATTACACAGCTACTTTCATGTCTCAGGGGGAAAACATAGTGATCAAACTAACAGTTTTTTCTCTCATAGCGATCAGTCTTATGGAATCGGAAGTCCAAATACTAATACTTTCTTGTGTCGATTTGTGTTGTTAGTATATATCCTTTACAAAGTGAACTACTTCATTAGCTTATAGCGAATGAACTTTTATTTAACATTAAATTTTCTTGTTAATTTATTAATAGTGTTGTTTTTTAAGATCTACATTGTTACATGTAGTTTTGTTACAGTGTGGATTGAGCACACTGTTTCTGTTATAATAGTTAGAGCCAGCATACCTAGGAACAGCCAACAGCTTTCTCAAATTCTAATAGGTCCTGTTGTCTGCTTAATGAAAAAAATGAAAGGAAAATTAGTCTGTAGAACTTACTGGTTTCTTTTCTTTTCCCTCTTCCTGCCCCTTCTTCATTTCCACCCTTGAAATACCAGGAATATTTTTATTCAGGATTGTCCTCACTGCAGAGTTTTTAAAAATATACAGTCATTATAATTCCTGTAATATTTTTGATTCACCAGTTTCCTTTGGCAATAGCACTGTCTTTTATAACTAATAGTTCTTTTGGTAGGTACACTTACATGTCCCCAAGTTACAGTGTCAAGTTACAGTAGCAATCAATCTTCACCTGTGTTCTTTGATTGCACAGGAACAAGATACAGAATAGCGTGGTTTTGGGCAGACTTTGACTGGGCTTCCTGACCACATTCATCTAATTTAGAAGCACAAAGCATTAAGACTTCCTACTCATTTGAGATAGAATTATAGTGACAAAAGTAAGATTACAGATAGAAGACAAAAGAAATGAAAAGATCCAAATAACTTGCTACACTGCAACCACACTGTGGGCAAATAATGATGCCAGGATTCAAATCTGACTCCAAAACCTTTGATCTTTGGTCTACTCCGTACCACTTAAAGGTTTCCCTAGTTCATTATATTGTATAGCAGAAATGCATGGACTCAACACCTGTTGACAGTACAATCTTAGAGAAAACATTTATTACATATAATAGTACAGTAATAATAATACTATATGTTAAATGTAGTATTTGTATTATTACTAAATCTATATTAAGTATAATGTGATGACTTTACATAACACTTCACTATTCTCATAATTATCTCATTAGTGATATTTCCCTTAATTCACGTATAGCTGGTGGAGAGTACTTAAAATACTAACAGTGATAAACTTCACTTATATTAAAAACAAGACTCATTTTCTCTGTATACATGTGTACCATTCCAGGTACTGTAGATTTATTGAGACCAATACACTGTTTTCTAGAATTTTATATTCTTCTGGTGGAGATTACTATTGTGGTCTTCATGAATAAAGAATTTAGACTTCTACTCAGGGCTCTTTTAAGTGTTTAGACTTTCTCAACATTATAGTAAATCCTTTTTTAATTGACCCCCCTTTTTTTTTTTTTTGCTACTGGGAATTAAACTAGTGTTCTTGTGCTTATGAGGCAGACACCAGAGCCACTGAGCTAATCTCCAGCCCCTATTTTTTTTTATAAAGTAAAATATATTTGATGTACATTTTTCCATTTAATCACTTAACTGTATAATTCAGTACCATTATCTACATTCACATTGTTTTAAGCAGTCACTGTTGTCTGTCTCCATAACTTTTTTTACCTCAAACTAAAACTCTTCCCATTAGATAATAACCCTTTCTCCCCCTTCCCTGATTCTCATAACCACTGTGCTACCTTCTGTCTGTATGAACTAGACTAGTCATCATTTAGGTAAAGTGGTTTGTAAATATTTTCTCCCATTCTCCGGGTTGCCTTTCACTCTGTTGATGGTATCCTTTGATGTGTTGTTGCTGCTGCCACCACCACAATTGTTACTCTTGTTGAGGCTGGGTCTCAGTGTGTTGCGCAGGCTGGTTTTGAACTCCAGGGCTTACATGGTACGCCACTTCAGCCTCCTAAAGGCTGGGACTGCTGATTTGTGCCATGCCATTTAACATAGCTAGTGCACAGATGATTTTCATTTGTAAGTACCATTGTTCTTTGTTCTTGTTACTTATGCTATAAGTGTCATATTCGAGACACTGTTAGCAAGTCCATGTTCATGGAACTTTCCTCTTGGTATAGTCTTATAAGAATTTTATAGTTGTCTACCTTATATTTAGTTCTTTCACTCATTGTGTTTAATTTTACAAAGGATAATTTTACAAAGCAGAACTGTCTTGAGAGCAAGACAATTGCAGAGCAGGCTCTGTCTCAAAAACCCTGTCATAATAGTAATAAAAATAAATCTTCCTTATGTGATTTTTATTTTTTTTTTGGAGACAAGGTCTGTAAGCAAAATAAACCTTTCTTCCTTTAACTTTTAGTGTTGGGTATTCTGAGCAAAAAGTAACTTATTAAGACAGTGATGATAATTCTCTGATGTTTTATTATATTGCTGTCTCTTTAAACTAAAAAAATTTTATCCTGAATTACTTTAGATATACCCATTGAGCATATTCCAACCCCAAAAGAAGATATTCTTACTTTTAATGTGCTATGTGCTTCTAAATTATGCATATTTTTAAAATGCTCCGTATGGGTTTTATATTATTAGGTATTTGGGAGCCTTGCCCCACAACTTGTTTATAATTGTTGAATTTGGTATATCCATGTTTTATATCTTTCCTTTTTTTTATAACAGTTATATCGTAAATTCTACCCTGAATTATTCCTTGATCAGTTGATTCTAGAGGTAGTTTGTCTGAAACTAATTAAAAACTCCTTTACTCCCTGTGGTTTAATCTTATCAGAGATACTAGGTGGTAGGAATTTTTTTTTTTTTTTTTTTTTGAGACAGGGTCTCGCTTTGTGGTTCAGGCTGGCCTGAGCTCAGCCTCAAACTCACATCACAGCAATCCTCCTGCCTCTGCCTCCCGAGTGCTGGGATCACAGGCGTGAGCCACCACACCTGACACTGTGGTATGTGGTACTGGTTGCTGCTGGGTGTGGGTCTCCACACCCAGTATTGTTATGTGGTTACCGGGGAATCGAACCCGGGCCCTTGCGCTTGCAAGATAGGCGCTGGAACCACTGAGCTAACTCCCTGGCCCGGTGGTAGGAATATTGATTGTTTAGTTTGTAGCTAAGTAAAAATATTTCTGTTCCAAATTAGTGTTTAAATTCAGGGCAACTCAACCTTTATCTCTTATTTGCTATCGAGCAGATTTACCAAAAAAAATACTGTGTTTGGAACTAACCAGCACTTTGTTTGTTGTTTTTTGAGACACAGTCTGCCCAGGTCTCAGGCTGTCCTTGGACTCACCAGTAGCCATGGCTTGCCACAAACTTGTACAGATCCTCTTGCCTCAGCTCTGAGTGCTAGGTTCACAGGCCTGTACCACCACACTGGTTTAACCAGCACTTTGAGTTTGCTGTGTGACAGGTTCTTAAAATCTTTTCTGTAGTTCTAAACGCTTCTAAGTATTTTACAGCATGAAGTAATTTAAGCAAACCTTAATAATCCTTGATTTGTAATAATCATGCTAAACTTGAATTAAATGATATAGTTGCCTTCAAAGATAATTATTTCAATAGGATCACATAATGATCAGTATTAGTTGATTTTTAACTTTAATATGTCTTAGTGTAATAGGATTGAATTCATTTAGTGGTTCACAAGCTGTTAGAGTGAAATCAATAGCTCATATGAAGGTCTCCTCTCCTCTCCTCTCCTTCCCTCCCCTCCCCTTCCCTCCAGTCTTCTCTCTCTTTTTTTGAGACCAGTTTTCATACTTCTCTGACTGGGTGCAAACTCTCTTGGGCTCAAGCAGTCTGGTAACCAAGACAACAGGGATGTACTACCCTGCTGCATGGATATGGAATCTCTGTGTACTTGTATATTAAATCTGAAATTACAGCTAATTTCCTTCTTGTTTGTAGCTGTAGCACCAGTTGTACCTGATTTAAGTAGTGACATTGACACTAGTAATTTTGATGATTTGGAGGAAGATAAAGGAGATGAAGAAACATTCCCTATTCCTAAAGCTTTTGTTGGCAATCAACTCCCTTTTGTAGGATTTACATATTATAGCAATCGTAGGTAAGTATTTAAGTTGTTTTAGGGGTAGGCATATTAAGTCTTCTTAAATCACTAGCCTTTATGTAAAAGCAGTGTTAAAAAATAAAAGCAGTGTTACAGTACACAAAATACGCTCCCTTCATCTCTTTGTTTCCCTTCCCATTTGCAAAAGATTTTTAGCTCTTTGCTAGCATCACTTCATTGTGCTGGATATTCATTCATTCAACAGATATATTTGATGATGACTTTATATCATACATGCATACGTATACATTTATGCATGCTAGGTATTAGTGGGCAAGGAGAAGGATAAATAAGATACATGTCTGTTAGTCATTTTCTTATATTTGAGACACCATAGCCGAGACCCACAATTTAAAGGAAAAGAGTGTTTGTTTATTTGTTTTTGAGACAGGATTTCACTTTGTAGTTCAGGCTGATCATGAATTCATTATATAGCCCAGGCTAGCCTCAAACTTGTGGCAATCCTCCTGCCTCTGCCTCCAAGTGCTGGGGTTAGAGGCATGCATTACCATGCTCAGCCAGAAGAGACTTTTATTTTGGCTCAGTTTCACCTCATGTCCAGCAGGTGCCAAGGCAGAAACAGCATGGTGGCAGGACCTGGGTGGTGAAAAGCTGCTCAGGCTGTGTTAGCCAAACGGCAGAAAGTGAAAGCAGAAGCTGGGGAAGGAGATGCACCCCTCTAGGTCAACCCCAGTGAACTGCCTTTTCTGGCCAGGACCCACCTTCTAAAGGCACATGTCAGTATGGATCTGCTGATACTGGTAGCACTGACGTGGCCCACTCACCTTCTGACAGCCCCACCACTGAATTCTTGAGGCTTTTGGGAGACATTTAACCCCAAATCATAACTGTATCATGCTTTATGATGCTTACACCCTGGTCAGGCTATGCATAAATGATATAATGTAAGTTGTTAAGTGCTTCTTATAAAAAAGCTAAACATTGTCATGGACTTGTTCCTTTTTTGTTGTTTTTCTTTATAGTCATATTTCATATCCCAAATTAGTTTTTAAAGTAACTGCTTACTAAAGAAATAGATGAAAGAGTGATTGCTTTTAGTAAAGAATCAACAAAATATTAATAAGTCTCAGTATAGTATGTCAGTATATTCTAATATAATGGTATGACATAGACAACTTCTGAAATTTTTACCCTGAAATTCAGGAGCAAAGATCTTCATTGCTGAAGTATAGCTGAATTAAACATGGTCAAAAATAGCTTTAAGGGCTGAGCGTGATGATGCACAACTGTAATCTCTCTACTTGGAAGACTGAGGCAGCAGAATTGCTATGAGTCTGAGGCCAGCCTGAAATACATAATGATGTCCTGAGCTTTCAGATACATTTTAGCATACTAACTCTTCTTCCCTAAGATGTTACTTAAATCACTAGCCTTTATGTAAAAGCAGTATTAAAAAAATAAAAAGTTTTACAATACCCAAAAGTGTTTTGAAGAAAAAAAAAATGGAAACATTAATGCCTATGTATAGGCAATGTCCTTGCATTTCTACTGATACATTCAGAGAACTTATTAATTTTGTAAAAGGTTAAATTTCAACTTCAGTTAAATAGAGTATTAAATTCAGAAGATATGTTAAAGATCAAACGGAGATTTGATATAGTTGAGATTCTGTCAGCATTTATACTTTAAATTAGAAATGTGCTGGAATTCCATATTGAATTTCTGGTACATTTAGTAGTCATTAGAATTAAATTGCCTCACATCTAGATTTGTCATTTTTACATGTGACCTTTACAAACTTGCTGCATGTCTCTATTATTGTCTCCTAGTTATTTGAATTTATAGTTGATCTAATTTTCCAAGACAAATGTAGGAAGGACATATTTCTGTTCTTCCAGATAAGCATTATATATGTTTGATGGTACTTAAAAGATACTTTATTATCTTCTGTTAATTTTTAATTAATACCCAATTATTATTGGGTATTAACAGTGTATTAACTGCTTCTGGTAGTTGTATAGTGTAGTGTAACTGTTCATCTCTTTTTGAGAGATTATTGATGATAGAAATAACAGCATTGATAGTAGCAGTCTCATCAAGGGAATAGCAGCACCTTTTATATAACCTTTGATAGCTTGCAAGATTTTTCATTAGATATTCAGTCTGTTTAGATCTGTTTGATAATTTCATAAGATATCTAAAGATCTCTGAGGCTAACTTATCATCTGTAATGCATTCAGTTCTTACTTTACACTGAATTTAAAGAACTATGCAAAGAAACTCCCCAAAATGAGAACACTGTCAGCCAGACTTGGTTCTGTTATTTCAGTTACTTAGACCAAAAGTCAACTTTAAAAAAAAAATAAAACAGAACTGGAAGGCAACATCATGTTTTGCTAAAGGATTATCGCAAGCAAAGGAACTAGTTGTGCACAAGTCTGTCCGCTGAGGCCAACAGTTCTTTAAATTCAAAAAGCTCTGGAAAACAAAAAACTTATAATGAGTATTTATTTGGTGGACAACATGTCATAACTTAGTCTCATGACCACAGAAAACAGTTATCTGAAACTATATTTTTAATTTATCCTGCATGGTATATTCATAAGTTTTAGTACAGGAATAATAAGTGATATGATTGCTGAGTGCTGCTTTACATTTATCTGGAGTTTTATTTAATACATATGATTTCTGTTTCTAAAAGTATGAACTTGTACTTAATTTTGAAAAAAAACATACCTTGTATAATACTAAACAGAGTAAGCATAAAGTATTCGTCACTGGATGTTTAAGACTTTTCTGTTTGCTTTCTTTTTAAATCTCAACCCCCGCAACCAGACACTTATCTTCAGCAAATCCTAATGATAACAGAACTAGCTCCAATGTGGATAAAAGTGTGGTAGGTATTTCCTTGTTAGTTTCTTAAAAAAAATTGTTTTGTGAATAATATATTTATGTGCATTATATTGAAAAACCTTATATACTGTTTGTGAACGTGCAGTTAGATTTTCGTGGCACTTATTTGGTATCTCCTCTCTGGTCTGATTTCTTGCTTTAATATCAAATGAAATACTACATACATGGAGACAGAACTAAATTACACAGATGGGCAGTAGCCGTCTTTTTAATCTTTGGAGTTAGGAATGTATGATAAAGAAGCCTTCTATCATTAAACAGTCTTACTGGGAAAACAGATGACAGAACATTTAAATGAAATTTTTTTTGTTTTGTAAAAGTAAAATAGGCATTGAAGTGAAATGTATCATTTTAACCATTTTAAAGTGTAGCAGCTCAGTGACCTTAAGCATTTAAACTTTTGCAACCATTACCAATACCATCTCTGGAACTTTTTTATCATCCCAATCTAAAAACCATTAGAGCAACACCGCGTTTACCCCTCCCCCCAGACCAGTGACCACGCTTCCACTTCATCTACTCAGTAAACTTCATTGTTCCACCCCCTCATAGAGACACAGTTAGACATTACTCGTTCTCTGTGGCTGTCATTTCATTTAGCATAGTGTCTTCAGGGTTCATCCATGTAGTGTACATATCAAAATTCATTCCTTTTCAAGGCTGAATAATAACCCCATTGTACATTTTTAACACATTTTGTTTCTGCATTCACTAAAAAGAGTTTTGAGGAAAGGATTACTATGCTGAAAATAATAGTACAGGGGATAGTAAAGATAGTAAAGATGCTGAAATCTCTGCTGATTAACAACGATTGCTCCTACACTAAAGGGCCAAGGTGGGAAAATCTTGTTGAATTAGCTCAGAGAAAGCCTCACATCAAAGTTACAGACCTGAGGATACTACTAGAACGGCAGTAAAGCAAGAAGAATATAGGGAGAATAAATATGTCATTTCTTCACCCTTTGATTTCCCATTGCTCTCTCCTATGTTCTGAGGTCAATCTTTAAATAGTAAAGCAGCAGAACCCAAGTAAGACAGTTTATAGATTTTAAAAGCAGAGAATAGATCTTTAAGACTACTCTTTGTATTGTTCCAATTTTAGTATATGTGCTGCTGAAGCAAGCACTTCAAGACTTCTTAAAAGGAGTTGGGAAAATGAATAGCCCGCATAATCAACATTAATTTGTTACTGAGAAATAAATTGCGCTCATAATTTTAGTTGTAAGTTGCTTCTGTTGTTCATATGGCTTGTGTTTACGAGAGAATTTTTGAGTCTGAATTAGGACTTCGCTGGGAAAAAATTACTAGCAACTATCTGGCTATCTTCAGACCATTCATTACTATGTATTAAGGAGCAGAAGAGTAGTAACCACATTTTAAAAGCGGATACAATTATTCTCTTTCTCTTTGATATATTTACTCTTAAATGTATGAGAACATATTAAAAAGAGAAAGTAAGAAAAAGGCATCTAAAATAGTTTTCCATCCTAAAGAGCTCTTTGGCATGTAATACAGCTAACACAGACTCAAGAGTCATTATAACAGAAGCACTGCTACCTGTGCGGTGTTGCTGGAACTGAGCTCCCACTCTGTTGTCTGTGGGATAAAGGTATGTTAGGACTTCAGAAATATGTGGGAGGCTTATGTTTTCTATGAGCTGACCTTGCTATCTTATATCATTTCCTCTGTTAAGAACACAAGGAAAGATTACTGTTTACATTGAACTATGTACAAAATTCAACTAATTTAATTTCCAACTCTTCCTTGGGAGTTTTTAAGCTGAGTTTCAATAGCAACTTTGTAATTGCATATAGAATTATAATTTTCATATTTATTCCCTTCAGTATTTGATACTGACTAATCCTACTTTTTTTCTTTGCTTTTGACACTAGTCTCCTGTTTTTCCCTTGTCTTTGAAATAAACTTTTATAATTCTTTTGTTCTTTAATTTTTGATGTATGGTTTAATTTTCCCTATTGTATAATTCTTTTGTTTCCATTATTTCCTTATTTTTTTCTTCCTACCTCTTTGAATTTTATTTTCACTTTGTACAAAATTTTTCCTCTGATTTCTTAATTACTAAACGTTTCCTAAAGTTGTAATCTCATCTCTGTTCATTTTTGTATGTAATTTTATGCATGTCCAACTTGTTTGTTTGAGTTCCACAACCTAGATCTTTTTCTTCCTGAATAGTAGGGTAGGCCAAAGATAAACTTACAGTTTCCACTTCTCTGTATTCTAATAATTTGTTTCTTATCCTTCATAATGGTACTGTATCTGTTATTTCTTGTCTAATCAGTTTCTAGAATATTGATTCTATCTTCCACTTTTTAAATTCATCCATTTTCTTCTCTTCATGCTGATAGCCTCTGCTTTATATGAGATTCATATTTTTGCTTACCTGCTTCAATAGCCTGTGAACTAGGAAATGTTTCAGCTATGAACTGTTCAGCCTATGAACTGGTTGTTCTTCCTAAAATTTCGCTGTCCCTTTAACCTTTTTATCTTGTTATGGATTAGTGTTTCTGAGATGATAATATTAGGTCAGAAATTTTTTACAAGTTAATGTCCACAGCTTTTGTGTTTTAATCATCCCATGTATCTTGGCAGGCTTGATGTATGGTTTAATTTTCCCTATTATATTCTGTAATCTGTGTACTTGCTTTCTCCACACTAAATATATTTTCTTCTTCCTCTCTAATACTGGACTGTTCATTCTGATAAAAATGCCTTCTTGGCCTGGGTAAATCTTGACCCAGCAACTTAAAATTCAAAGCAAAACAGTCTCAGAGTTTATAAAAGAAATAAATAAAAAGGACTATGATATAGCTCAGTGCAAAAGGCTACAGGATGAACCCTCAATACTGGCAAAAAAAAAAAAAAAGGGCTTCATATTAGTGGGGTGCTGTGTATGCTTTGATACATATATCCATTGTATGTATAAATCACCTATTTCTTTGTGTCTCAAGATTTGACAAGTAGCTTCATGAGAACAAGAATGAAACTGATTGTTTTGATTGTATTACTAATAACCTAGACATTTCCTGAGATTGTAGTAAATATTGAGAAAATATTTGTGAAATTAACAGAAAAAAGATATTATTTTCTAAACAAATATAAAATGGTAAGATAAACTTGTTATTTTAAATTTATGAATATTATTAAACTGAAGGCTTTTGTTTTCCAACTAAAGCAGGAAAGCTTGCAAAAAACAATCTATAAGCTGGAAGAACAGCTGCATAATGAAATGCAGTTAAAAGATGAAATGGAGCAGAAATGCAGGTGAGAATATGCTTCATCTTAAAAGTTATATATAGTGAAAGTATAATTCTGTAAACACTTGAAAGTCAATGGACATAATGTGGGGATATAAAAATGGCTACCAACATACAAAAGCATTTTGGCAAGAATTTGAAAGTATTTATGTTGAGGTTACTTACAGATGTATTTTCCTCGAAATATTTAAGATACATTTTTTGCTGGTAGTCTTTATTCTTTAAAAATCTGTGCTTCTAACTCATTTAGTCAACTGATTTTTCTCCCATTTTAGTTAGCTGACTGAAAGCAGAAAATGAGTAAATACTTCTACATAAATGTTGAGAGGTTTCTTCATCCATTTATTTATTTATTTATTTATTTATTTTGGTATCGAGAATTGAACTTGGGACCTTGTGCTTGCAAGGCAGGCAACAGAAGCACTTAGCTACATCTTTGGCCCTCAGATACTATTGAAAATTTGAATGATTTTCAGGTCGCGGTAGTGGTAATGGGGAACAATTTGAGGATGAAAGAAGAATGGTGAAGGTGGCTGATGGTCATATAAAAATATAAACACAAACAATGGAATTAAAATGAGATGAGAACTTAAATTTGCATTGAATTGCTGAACTGCATTAAAATAAATAAGTTTGTAGTGGGCTAGTAGACTGATTATTGCTTGCATTTGTTTTCTTTTGAAAGATATATCCTCATGTCCAAAACTAATCTGTTTCCCTGTTAAGGGAAATAAATCAGACACATAAGCTTAAACGTCACATGATTTCTCTCAACATAAGAAATACGCCATGTAAATAATTTCAAAAGAAAATAAAAGACAGATAATATAAACCAGGTAGGAGAATCTTTTGCAGGTGGGAAGGAGACCAAAAGATAGAAGAAAAGTAAAGTGAAGCTCAAGTAAAGCCACTAGAACTTTATTCCACAAAATAAATTCAGCTCTGTTTGAAGGTTGTCGTCTACTTTTTTTTTTTTTAGGTTTTTTGAGACAGGGTCTCGCTTTGTGGTTCAGGCTGGCCCTCAGCTCAGCCTCAAACTCACATCACAATCCTCCTGCCTCTGCCTCCCGAGTGCTGGGATTACAGGCGTGAGCCACCACGCCCGGCACTATGGTATGTGGTACTGGTTGCTGCTGGGTGTGGGTCTCCACACCCAGTATTGTTATGTGGTTACCGGGG